>JAUZNK010004747.1:0-10279 GCA_035046665.1 Euphysa ruthae | reverse complement strand
ATATATTCTACACCAAGCTGATAGATTTTTAATTCTATCTTCGGCAATCAGTATCTACAACTGACGAGTCCTAACAAGGACTAAGCGAGTCTTGTAGTCTGATTGCTGCGGATCACATATCTCAAACCCTTTCCTTATAATTTATGTTTAAATAATCTCTACAATTACTTGATGAGCTTGACTAAAAATTTACAAAACTAGACAACGTCTGTCATACATACAGAAGTATATTGACGTATGTGGCAGGAAACATATGGAACGCATGTGCGACGAGATTTTCTTTTATTCGTGTGTACACGTTCATTACACATATTTACTTTGGATTTAAAGCGTAAATATAGGTTTTCTTTTGTAGATATAAATCATGAATCAAAGCTCATGCAAATTTTGCGGTCTGCACTATCAGCGAATTCTTTTGCGCGAGCTGATTCGACGACAGATGATTTTTCCCCATATTTATGTTGAACCCGAAGATATAAAAGTGTAAAAGCGTTTGTAAATCTGTATTTTTTTTGCGACATGCTAAATGCGGTAAAATTACAGGATTGAGGTTGATTGTGCAAATAACTTTAGTGTCTCAAAAGAGATAAAAAAAAAAAAAATACTAATTATTTGACCCTACAACAATCTTGGGTCAAAAAATAGTAAAATAAATACTGAGTTCAGTTACAGGAACAAAATAACAAACAGCCTTTGATTTGCTCTTCAAAAAAAATGTCTATTTATATTATACATTTCTCTGAAATAATATTAAAGCAAAATTCCGTGCAGAAAAGTAAATTTATCTTTTAAAGATAAATACAACTGGCTTGAGCCAGCTGCTACTTTATTAAGTTTTTTCTAAAACATTGTTACAATTACTAAAAGCTTGTTAGCGCAAAATATATTTTCAAGAGCAATAACAAGATATTCCGAACAAGGTATAAAATGACGGCTATAATAAAAGCATATTTGTAACCCTTGCCCCATTTTTTTTTTTTTAAAGCAGACTGCTCTTACTTCATTATTTATATTATCTAATGAATTTATGTATATAATGGAAAGGTTTGTAAATCAAAAAATTTAAATAAATGTAATTATTACTGTTTCTTAATGTTTTTTTTTTGGTCTAGTACTCAGTTTAACTAACTGGCGTCTTTCTATCAAATTTCGTAGTATAAACTAGTAAAGATTTGATAAAAATTTTAATAAAATATGTGAGGGTAAGCCAAGTAAAAACGTAATAGAAAATTATTATTCAAAGATATTTCAATTTTTAAAACAACATAGCATACCTTTATAATCAGAAGTTATTTCTTCCCTGTCGCATGTATATTGGGCTGAACATTCTTGTTCGGCTAAAGAAAAAGCTTTTAATAATTGTAGTGACTTGTCTAAGAATAGATATTTACTTTTTTTACTTCTTATTTTTAAAAAATGGCGTCTCCATATATATCATATACATATACATAGCAAATGTTTTCTTTCAAAATGGCGGCATTTCGTCTGTATCGTTTTAGTTTAATTTTTATTGAAAACATATATTCATCAAGGTGGTCATCATAGATTTACATAGCCTACCTCAACATGTGTTTAAAAAATATGCTATAAATTCTAACTTTAAAATACATCTCTTCTTTCAAAGAAGCGGAAAATATTTTATACCAGAATTGTCATGGTAAAATATGTAATTTGATCTGGAGCGGCATGAGAATGCTGGAGTAAGAAAAGGGAAAATACCTTTTCGTTTGACGTGCGAGCTGATTGTGTCAAGTCACCAGAAATCAACGCGACTCGCGATTAAACAGCCTTCCTGGTGGCTTATGAATGTAAAATAATTCTTCGATATATTTTATTTTAATTTACGAGTGAGATAAAAAAATAAACAGATAAAAGTCGGTCTCATCTTAAATAATCTATGAATGTAATACTTATTGCAACATCGTAATCGAAGCTGTATGCTATTGACTACGGTTAACATAAAATATATATATATACTCTCTAAATAAAATTCTTTGTAATTTTTTTTAGAAACAGGGTGAGTGCTGATCAAACCAAGAGTTAGCTAATTGTATTGAGATGGCGGTATGCGGTGGGACTTAAGTAAAACTTTCGTTTGGTAGAGCATCTGGAAAAAACAGCGTGTTGCGAGAAAACTCATCAAAACAGGTTTTTAAGTAAATATTCCCAAACAGAATCCATACTTACTTAGCCTATTCGTATGAGGTCTTTGCTTTTTAGCCTGGACCTTATGAGCAGCAGCGATTACTTGAAATAATTCTGAAAGTATTTTACGATGATTTATTCTAACAAAAATTTGCATTCTCATAATGAACACCTTTTGAATGCGAATTAATAACGATTTACAGTTTTTGGGTGTGTTTTATAATTTAATTTAATTTAACGTAGTAGTTGTATCGGTGAAACAATCGTAGTAGAGAATTTATTTACAAGTCCCATGTCTTATTTTGAACTTTTCTACTTCCTGCAACAATCCTGGATATTAAATGAATTATAAATTGATGGGCGGTATTTTTCTCATTCCATTAAATTTATAGAAATTATCGCAATTGGAGCTTCTCATTTTTATATGGAAACTGTACGAATGAATTTTAAGTCTAAAACTTAAGTCTAAAAGTCGTTTAAACCTCCTTTTATTTCTTTATATAGTCAACAGTTAATTTTACTGGTTAGAGCTATATTTTTGCCCAACAAACCCTACCCATCATTACAAAAAATGAATTTAATAAAAAAAAAATTTGCTGGAATGAGTTTCCAAAGAGTTTACTGTAAACCCAAGGCAAAACCACATTTATTTTATTTAGAACAATTTAGATTTTGAGACATAAGCCAAACAGAATGGTAGAATGTCACAATTCTTCGTAAAAAGGTGTAAATTACCATGCAATTGATGTTAAAGTTTTGATTTACCCCAGGATTTGTAGTTTCAAAAATTATTACGTCAATGCCGAAGTAGTTTTCAGCGAAGGAATTAAAGATAGATAAAAACAAATGAAAGCTTGCTTGTTGATCTTTGTTTACTCTTTTGTAATTATCATAAAAATTTTTTTTTTAACAAAATATTTATGAATTATGGTTATTTGTGCTACTGTTGGTTGTTATACAGATAACGCAAGTTTGATTCGACTACCAAAGGACAAATCTCTCAAAAAAATAGTGGATTCATAAATTACAACAAGCTAATTTTCCAGCTGACAAAAATATAAGAATTGGTCACCTCCATTTTGAAGAAAAAGATTTTTAGAGAGATTTACTGGTAAGTCTCTTTTCATTAATAAAATTTTATTAAATGTTGGTAAGACATTTTTGTTTTTAGTGGTAAATTTTCAAGAAATTCGTGTCTGATTACGGGATTCAATTTCTTAACTGATTGCAAAAAATAACCTAAGCTTTTGATTTTTATTTTAGTTATATTATGATATTCGTTAACATAATCTTCAGTTCTAGAATTAATTCATTATTCTTTCTCAAGATGATATAAACAATAATGAAGATGATACCGATTTTGAAAAAGAAACGAATTTTGATTTTAAAGCTCCAGCTACTTTTATGTATACAGGACCTCTATACTATTGCCGCTTCAGCGATGCCTGACTTGTTCATCTGCGACTAAAATCATCAAATGAAGAAAAATGGTTCAGCAATTGCAGTCAAACTGTTTTGTCTCGAAAATCATGTGAAAATGGCGTCTTCAACCATTTTTTGGACATTATTTTCATGGAAAAAATTTTTTAGTAGCTGGAACTTTATTTAGTTCTAATACCTTCGGTAAAATTAAGATATTGTTTGATGTTATAAATAAGACTTTTAATTAAAAGTCAAGTTATTACAGGTTGCAAAAAAAGTTTTGTTTGGAAAAGCAAACGAATCATGGAAGAAAGAACAAAGAGCTGTTTGTAAATTAGAAATCTTGCAAGTTTGCAGCTTGTGTGGAGATGGGCGATGTGATAGCCCGTGACAAAATGCAAACTACTTCACCTACTCTTACTTAGATGACAGTACAAGCAAAATCGCTACTCCCTCTATCACAAAATTGGCAGAAGTAGGGAGCACCGATAGGATGGAAAAGTTTGCATTTCAGAAGGTATTCAATAAAGTGATATCCGAGAAACTCACCCACCCAAGTCCTCATGCGAATACGTCACCCATGTAACTTAGCTCATTCTAATGCCTTTAGGGAGGTTTGTTCTCTTTATAGCTGTTTTCCATTTTTTGCTAAGCTTTTATCTCTTCGTAAACTAAAATATCTATTCTCTTCGCTAAAAAGTTGATCACTGCAATCAATCCTCAGTTTCAATATAGCGTCATAGGATCAGTCATGCTCAAATATCGTTGGGGATTAAATCCAGATTCTGCTTTTGAACTCTCATAATAAATACTATTGCTATTTAATTAAATTTAAATTTAAAGTATAAAGAATACTGTAAACATTTTAAACTACAAAAGTTAAACCTGTAGGTCCAACGAAACTTCATATGCCTTTCTAAAAGATTTGATATGACAAATTACAATTTGATATTTTATGAAGACATTCACTTGCGCAATTAGCTATTTTCCACTAGGGAATGTGAATCATGTGACTTTTATATCATTATGCAAAATTTTTTTTTGAAAAGATGAATAGCCGCACAGCAAACGATTTTTAATCATTATAACAAATGTTTTAAATAAAAAACATAAAGACTTCAAAATTAACTTTAGAAAGCATTTTCTTTTTTTCATTATATTATATCTATTAATAAAGTTTAATAGTATAAAGTTTGTTTTAAAGTTTATTATCCCGTGACAATAAGCTCTCGTAGTTTGTTTGAAAAAGAAGCCGATAAAGTTATAAAGTCTACGTATAAACAAAAATTTAATTGTCTTAATTAAAGTTTTAATTAGTTTAATAACATCAAAATTTACTTAAAATTTAAAATTTAGGATTATATGCTTTATTTTCAACCGCGAGGCTTAGATTTATGTTTGAAAGGATTTATAATAAAGCTGATATGGAGAACTTTCAACCTATATTGAAACTCTTGAGCATGTTTTTTGCAACTTGGTATTTTAATAAAATATAATCAAAATGAATTTAAATTACCTAAGTTTGCTATATTTCGATCCTGGTTGACCAAAATGTTTGTTATACTTCAACCCTAGTTGAAATATAACAAGTCTTTATGGAATGCCTATTCATTTTGATTCTATTTTAAGTCGGAAACGGATAAATTAGGAAGATTCGCAAAGATTTTTGGTATAACTTCGTCTATATGTTTTATTAAATGTGTTAGAATGCTCTATACTGTATTTGAATGACTAAATATACAGTCTTTTGTTTTTTCATCTCAGTTATTTTTACAAGTAAATAATAATTTAAAAACATGTAATGAGTTAAATATTTATTTAGTTTGGAAAAGTTCCGGGAGACAGCCTGCTCCCTTCTTCAGGCAAAATACAAGTAATTATCTAGAGTTTTTATAGTTTTACTGATAAATACACTGGTCAAAATTAGATCTGAAAATAAATTTAAAAATAATTATTACGCCATAGTGAAAAAAGCCGCAAAGTCCAAAAATCCTACAGATTGAACATCGAAAGTGTCTCAACAATTCAAATTTGCAATGCGTATGGTAAAAATTTGTTGAAGGCTACTACTGAGTAATAATAAAAGATTACTATAAGTAGATATATTATGAGACAGTTGATGATATTGCTCAAGCCATGGTGACGCGATTCGACCAGCCAAGATTCAAATCGCATTTTCCCCGGAATATTTACCTTTTAAAGGATTTCAAGATATGATAACAATACTTCGATTGCTGAAGTCAAACGAATTTATGCTGATATCTGATCGACACTTTTTCTAAAGAATTGCAAATTATGAAAACAATTTTTAATTTAAGGGAGCAACCATACACTCGTAAAAGGGCAGATTTAAGGGCTTATTCTATCTGCTATAAAATTAATTAAACTATTGTTATTTGTGGAAAGCTAATGGACTAGCCATTAGCTGAACGATCGTTTTTAACACCAAGAAGATTGAAAAGATAGCTTCAGTGGTCTATGAAGCGAAAAAGGAATCAAATCGCTGGATATATCGACTTTTCTTACCAGTATATGACAAATGAAATGAAATTTGCGGAATCAGAAAACATTTTTGTTAAGTTACAAAAGTAAACTCAATCAAATTGGGAGATTTGCTTCTGGTGATGAATTTTGAAATCTCTATATCTTTCAACGACATTTTGTTTTTACTAAATATTATATAAAAAAGGAAATGCCTTGAAAGAAACCTCGAACTTAATGTTATTTTTGTTTAAAATAATTCAGGTGTCGTTTCCCAGCACTCTGGGACCCCACTTTCAAAAACTTTTGCTAGCACTAAATATGATGGTGCCGTTTTTAGACCACCTCCCCTTTCTAACAATTCCCAACTTAAAAATCAATTTCTTGGCCCTTTTTTAACGTTTTAGCAAAGAAATTTTTTACGTCCGAAGTAAATTTAAAAATCACATTTTGTACAGCCTTTACATTGACAGTGTGTTCTAACATAACATAACATAACGTATTGCAATAATCCAATTTAGAAAAGATCATGGATCATAGCGGCATTTTCACGTGATCTATTGATAGAAAGGCTTTTATTATCATAAGATACACAGCAAAAAAAAAAAAAAAAAATCGTCTTATTGTTTTATTACCAGTGTTTAGCTTTAAAAAGTTCTCCTCTGTCAATTTACGTTATCACAAAAATACAGTTAGAAAAAAAAAAACGTTTTGCTAAAAATGTTAAAAATTTTTTCATCTAGATCCTATGAAATTAAACTCTATAAAAATATTCTTTCCCGGTACATATTGTCCATGTATGCGTTTTTTACGGCAATTTTGATTTCTGTTACCGTATTCTCATTGTTATCAGCAGAAAGCTGAATAGTTTATAATCTGACTTAAACGCATGTCGAAAACGGCAGAATTATATTAAAAATCTAAATTATTCAACTGATTAGAGTTGAAAGTTCTATTCAACAATAAAAATTTTAAAAAGTTTAAAAATGTCCTAAAACTGCTGCTCTAGACTTTTTCGAAACTGCTGAAGCTCTTCTCACAAAACAAAACTATTTAAATTACCCCGAAAGTTTTTTTTTAAACTGATGATAGGTAAGCTTACTTTTACCATTGTATATGAATCACTCTTTCTTTTCACTACATCACATCAACTTAACCTAATATATTTGCTATCGATGACGCATCAGTAGAAGTCATAGTTGAAATAGTTGTTGTTGTAGCAGTGCATGTAGCATTGTGGTACTTTTACTCTGGAGTGCTTTAGACAAGTTATTTGAGAATAAGAGAATGAAAATGTTATATTTAACGTGGGGAACCAACAAATTGCCGAGAAAATAATTCCAGAAGGGGCCACGCGACAGGTCTTGGAGTACTTAAACGCCCATTTGCGCCTACGAAATTCACTCAACCAAACCACCCGACCAAATTGAGCTAACGTTGCAAATAGCATAGAAAGTAAATTCCGCCAGAGGTTGGAGCCGAACTCGTGAGTTATCGTTCCGAAGTCAAACGTCCTACCAATGTGTCAATTTCGTATAAACTTGTGAGATTAAGTTTTTGCTCCAAGCAAAATTCGAAATAAAAATTAAAGATTATCATCTAACCTTGAACATCCAATTTTTCTTGAGCACACTTTTCTAGCCAGAATTTTTTGTTAGAAAAATTTTTCACCGTTGTTGTATGCCGCTGATGATCTTTTAGAAACAGCTTGTTCTAACCGCGCTTGTACTAATCTAGTCGTTGCACAAAATTTTTCTAGAAACTCCCATATTGTTAACAGTCCTAATTTCTTCTAATTCCACAAAATTTTTTCGTTTTGCAAAAAACGATATATTTAATAAATTATAATTTATCCGGTATTGTAATTTTCTAGACTGTAGCCATAACATTACCAAGGATTTTACAACGAAGAGTTGGATTTTTAACTGCAAGTCTTATTAAATATTTTTAAAGACAATGACTGAGAAAAGCCTTTGGTTTAATTTCTGATGTTTGGACAGCAAAGCTACCTTTTTCCCGACTGTTTTGTATGCTCCATCATATATTTGACTTTAGTAGAAATCAAATGAGAGGTTTAATCTTAATATTATTTCTTTTATGACAGCTACTTTAGTGTCGCACTTTATATCACTATGATCTTCAAAAAAACCTTAAAAAAGTGTCATGTAAGAAACACAAAACAGTATCGTTTCAAAAATGGAAAGCAAATGTATTATTTAAGATTTGATAGGTAAATAAAACCATATTCGGAAACAAAAGTTTATCAGCATACTTTTCCACCTTTCTAAAACCAGTCTTGAGGTTGCTATTAAGTTTCCACCTTTCTAAAACCAGTTTTGAGGTTGCTATTAAGCTTGAAACTTGAATATCTTATTGGGGAAAATTTTGTCGGGGAAAAAGTGACAAAAATTTTCCTATAAATAACTGGTTTCAAAAAATGCCGAAAATACGGATTCATTGGTGATATTTTGCAAAAACAGGGATGAAAGAATACGTTTGTATAGCTCGTAATTTTTTCTTCTCCTGGAAATTTTCATTGAAATTTAAATAGTAAAAAATAGATCATATTTAGCATATTACTCAAAAGAATTTTCGATCTGGCATTCACTTTTTGTGCCGAGTTGACAGATTAAAGTATCCCGGTCTTTTCAAAACCTTTAACGGTTGAATCCTTTTGTTGCTTCAGATACCCATACAACCCATCTTGCATGTAGAGGCTGCAGAACACTTGGCTTTAATGATACTTTCACATCGCCAGGCACTTTTCCTTTTATCAGTTGATTGCTTAACCCTTTTTAAATACCAATCATTGAATCTGTTAGAAAAAAACTTTTCGCTTTCTGGTTGATAGTCAAATCAAATTTTTTAGTCAAATTGTTAGGCAAAATGACCAATTTACAATTGTTTTCATTGCACAGAGTTTTAATCTTCTCGTTATCTTAACCATTGAATTTTCCAAAATAATGAGAGAATATTGTTCATCAGAATATCCAAGTTCCATCTTGTTTGCTTGTAGAGATAGCAATATCATAATTTATTAGAATAAGTCAATGCAATTTTCAAAGGTTGATCAATGGTTTTTTGTATAGGTACACATCTTTTTGTTTTAGCCTAGTAAATCAATTGAATTAGTAAAATGACTCCGTTGGCTGATGCTATAAATGCTTCTTTGACTTGGCACCTGTCATTTACCCCTTTGGTAGGAAAAATTGTTGTTCTTTTCAATAAAAATATGTATTTCCCTGGGGATACATAGTTTAAAGGGTTTGATAAAGATTGAGGACGAGATCTAATGGAATAGCAAGTTCTGTTACTGCTCATGAAATCTCACGCTGGTAAGAGAATTTTTCTTCTAGCAAAAGCTTTTCCTATGACTTAACCTTTCCTCTTGACCCATTCCATCAACTTCAGAAGATGTCGCGCCCAATTTTCGGTTAGCTAAAAATGACCACCATGGTGCTTCAGTAAGCCAATGGCAAGGGCCATTCTTCGTGACATATCAGTTCTTGCATTCCGTGTTCCAATTACAATGTCTTTTTATAAAAGTTATCACTTTAAAGGTTATTAATATTATTATTACATTTTCGTTTTCAACCAATAAATATACGTTTAGAATTTCGTTTAGATATTAGAAAAATTATTTTTTAATATAGTTACAATCATTGGATAAAATATTGGTTAATAGGAGGGATTCACTCATAGAGCTGACCAAAGAGAGTGACTCCGGCTTTTTTTTTTCCAAGACATCAGAAAAAGCCATATTAATTTTGAAAGCATAATGCGACAAACTTTGATTAATAGATTATTGAATAGAAACCACTTTAAAAACTATCATTTGAATTGGGTTCGGTTTAAATCAAAAATTGATTCATATTGACGAAAATTGCCATATTTCATAGAAAATAATTTGTAGATTTCCATTGATTTGTTCCATTCAGCAGTAAACTGAAATTTTGAGTTTTTACCATATTTTACTGTTTTAAATGAAGTTAAAGCTAGCTTTCTATTAATAACACCACGGGTAATGTAATTATAAGTATAGAGACTCCTAGAAGAGTAATTAGATATTGATACCGGAACATAATTTTTAAAAGAATTGTATATGAACATAAGATTGGAAATTCTAATAAGATTCGAGAACAAATTTTTTTCAATGGCTTATTCTGATTTTGTGCAAAAAATAACAGATGTAATAGACAATCTTGCTCCTATAAGGCAATATAAAATAAAA
>JAUZNK010004746.1:0-10279 GCA_035046665.1 Euphysa ruthae | reverse complement strand
TTCAGTTCAAAGCTGTGTTGCTGAATATCTCAGGCAAGAATTAAGAAAAGATCCCGTAGAAGCTGTTTCGGAAAGTGATGAGGATGAGGATAACGTCGGGTGTGCTGAAGTTGAAGTAAGCAGAGAAGAAGCATTGTCGATGATTGACAAGCTTGTCAAATATCTCAAGAAAGAAGCTCACTTGTTTCGCTGAAAGAAAAGTTAGAGCTAATCAAGATAAACAATAGAAAACAGAAATCGATCAAAAACTTTTTTAAATGAACAATCCTTTTGCGTGTTTTTTGTTTATAATGATTAAATTTTCATATTTTGTTCATTGTCATTGGTTTATTATTTTTGTTGTTGTTTATTTGGTTAATTAGGAATGCAGTTTCATGCTTCCTTTTCCCTAAGGCCAATATCGTACCTCTAATACATAAATAAGTTACAAATTTTTCGAAAAATAGACAAAAAGGTCTAAGTTTCCAAAAAGCGGACACCTCTAATTAGCGGATAAAATCCTTTTCCCCAATGGTGTCCGCTAATTAGAGGTTGTACCGTATAGCAAATATTTCCTGATATTATAAGTTTTGATGAAAAACTTTTCGCCAGATGTGGGATTTAAAATCGTAACCTTTCGATCCGTAGTTCGGCGCCTTGTAAACTAAGCTATTAAAACTCGTAGAGAAAAAAAAATGATAGCTATAAAAAACGTAAATAAACAAATATTGAATTGACATTATATTTTTTAAATAATAATTTTACATAATTCCCATAGAGAATGTACATTTTTCAAAAACACTACATATGATATATATATCTTCCTTAAATACTAGAGGGGAACATGCATTAGAGTAAATGGTAGGGAAAGAAAACTCAAGAAGGAAAAAACCCTTGTAGCGGTGCCAAGACCCTTAGATACTTGGACTGTTACCAAATCACTTGAAAAACTGAATGGATACCATACGCGTATGCTCCAAATGGCCCTAAACATTTCGTGTAAATCAAAGCTGACTACCAGAGAACACTATCAAGACCTTCCGCAAACTTCCCAGGTCACTTCTGAAAGAAGAATGCCACTAGCTGCGCTTTTTGTCAGGCACGATGAAGAAATTATATTAATCAATATTGTACTATGGGAGTCATTTAGAGGCAGGAGAAACAGGTACTCACCTTCGTTGACGTCCTAAGAGGAAATGCCGATCTCCAGGACACAAACGAAATCAAGTCTGTGATGCTAAACCGAGATGGTTGGAAGAAGTATATCAAGTTGAGTCGAGCTTGCGCTCGACCAAGAAAAGATGAGATGATTGACTAAACTTGTTCCAACAGAACAGCTTTTATCTTATCTAGCTTCACTTGCTAACTAAACAAACTATTTTCAATATTTTTAAAAATGGCTAACTGGTCGTGTGCTTCTCCTCTATGATTTATTAATTATAACTCAAGAGATTCAAACGGACAACTACTGAAACACTATCGTTTGCCCTGATATAAAATGTAAAAAAAAATGAAGTTGGAATTAAGAAAGTTATGCAGATTGGCTTATCTCTCCTGCATTCTTCAAATTATACTCTATCAGAAATAAATTTGATTTGTATTATTTTTTTAATAAAATATGAAAAATGGATCACAAATAAATTTTTCACCCTGCTAAGTAGAGATTTGGTCTCAAGCATCACACTACGTCGTTTAAAATGTTTTGTGATTTCACTCTTTCATTAAAAAATATCACATAGTAAAACTAGCAGGATAAAAAGGTTGAATTGCAACAAATTTATTACTTACTTATTTCAAAAAGATACTTTCATGAAAGATTCAGAAGTGAAGAAACCTTTGCAAAAAAAAGAAAAAGATAATAAAGAGAAAATCAGACATTAACTTCTATTATTATAGTTTCATTGCATATTTCAATTATTTAAAAAACGAGTGTGGGGATGAAAGCTGTATTCCACCAAAGGTGGAAACAAAAATTTTCAGTATTGAGTTTTTGACTCGTTTTCACAATGTCTTGAGAAAATTTTGCGCCAATTTAATTTCGCATTTGGTCAAAACAATCTTTTTTTTTATTATTTTGATTTGATTTCATGATATTTTTTTGTCTTAAATAGCACTTTAAAACAGCAATGAATGAGAGTGTTGGAATAAATCAAGTAATGACCTATTCTATATTACGATTTTCTCTGGGTTTGTTAAATTCAACCAAATAATCTAAGCTAGAAAAACTAATAAGCTCTATATAAAGACTCTTTTATGTGTCTTGTAGAAAGTATATGATATCGACAAATACAATTATGTGCGGCAAGAGTTAAACAAAATACTCTTATATGCGGCTAGAATGCTTATTATAAGATCGACAAAATATTTTTATGATGTGCCGCTAGAACGTATATAAGTTCTACAAAACTTACGTATATGCGGCTAGAACGTCTAAGTTCTAAAACTATCATTATATGCAGCTGGAAATATATAGTCTACTCCTCGCTCGAACAGCCTCAAAGTGAGATTGACCAGCAATAGTTATGTTTGATATTTTCATTTGTTTCTGTGTATGGCATTTGATGTGGGTGCGTATTTAACCTAAATGGAAGTTATATGAACACAGCTGAATAAAGGAGTGACACCGTTAAAAGAATAGCGAAAATACAATAAGCATTTTTACATAATTTACAAAAAACCTGTGTATCGAAAAACCCATTCCCTAACCACCACCCATAAAAATACTGACTCTCCCGCCCGTAATACCGAGAAAAACGACTCTAAAAAAATTATTAATTTAACTAAATGATAAAACTGTTTCCTGTTAAGATCAAAAATACAGTTTACATTAGGAAAACTGTCAAAAACGATTTTGCAAATTTCATTAATAGCATCAATTGAACTATTCCATTTATTCTGACATTTAATTTCCAAAACATTTTGTGACGTTTAGTTTTCCACTTAACACATTACGTGTAGTATAGTTATGAAAGCTTCGACTTCACTAACAAAATTTGATATACAAGAAGGAATGTTTTTTTTGTAAAGAATCAAAAACAAACATAACATTTAAAGACTTAGCTGTATCATGAAATATAGGTATTTTGAATTTAGAAAAAGCTAGTGAAGTATCAAACCGATATTGTAGAAAATTTATAAATCTAAGGGACGATCTTTGTATTGAGAAAATTTCATTTAGATGGATTTTCACATTGACATCAAATTTGACAGCAATAGTTTAAGTGAGAAGCAAATAAAGAAAAGTACAGCGTTTTAAGAGTTTTTTCTTCGACGTAATGTCAAATTTACCATAACATACTGTTTGCTCTATTTAGCTTTTTGCTCAACTCCGCCATGTAAATTTTCCATGCTAGATGTTCATCAATAACAATACCAAGATATGTTATATGGAGGAAGGAAGTAAATGTTTTCCGTTTAACTTTATAATTTTTTTAAAGGTTTCTTGGGACTTCTGAAAACAGCATGTTCAGTTTTTGTAGCATTTAAAACAATAAGGTTAGCATTTAACCAATCAGTTAAACACCGAGTATCAAAATTTCTTTTACACACCACATTTGCAGGTTTACTAATGCACAATAAGTTGGTGTCATCTGCAAAGTGATGAACAGTAAAGAACTTAATAGAGTTACAAAAGTCAATTATGTAAATCAAGAACAACAGAGGACCTAGAATAGAACCTTGAGGAATATTAAAAGAAATAGTTTTTTGAGAAGATTTAAAGCCAACAATGCAAACAAATTGTTTCCTATCTGATAAATATGAAGAAAACAACTTGCTTATAACACCTCGTACGCCATAATAATCTAGTCAAAAGCTTTTTTACAAGTCAATGAAAACTCCTTGTGTAAAAGAAATTTTTTCAAAAGATCTTGTTGTTCGGCCTACTAGTTCTATAACAACGTGTTCTGTTGATGTGTTTCTAAATTAGCATTTTCTATTTTCGATGCTAAGTTTGGTCCTACATTTGCAAAAAATTTGTTTAAATCCGAGCAAATTGAGTTCTTATTTGAAACTTTTAAACCATTTTCCTGTGTAATTTTTTTAGGCAAGAATTTTTTAATCTTTACGACCAGTGGTATCACTTATTACTCGTCGAACCTTTTAGAAATTTGACTTATTTTTATCTAAATTTTTTTAGTAATAATTCGATTTCGTTGTTTTTAAGATTTTTTTCAAACATTTTTTGCATTTTATATCTTTTATTATTTTCTTTAGTTCTTGTTTTTAAAAACTTATTGTACAAATTTTCTTTTCATTTTGAGGATTTTCTCAGTCCGTTTGTCATCCCAGGGTTCTTGAACTCTTTTGTTTTTACTTGAAACTCAACTTAAACTCAACTATCGGACATATTTCATTAAAAGTTTATTCAATTATTTAGTGAAAAGAGATATATGCTTGGTTTGTGTCATCAATGTTAAGTATTTGGTTCCATGAGGTGCTTAAGAGATCGTTTTTAAATGAGTAAAGTCAGGGGTACATGTGTCTCTGGAAATAAAAAAAATTTGGAAAACGTTTTGTTAAGTTAGTTTTAATAATCCCTGCCTCAAAATTACAATCTGTGATTGTATTGGAAAATATTTTGTCAATAATCGAAATTGCATTTTTGTGCAACTGGCGTGGATTTTTGAATAGAGGGGTAGATATATTTTTCTAAGTGAGAGTCAAAAAATTTCACAAATGTTTCCTTCTGGTGGTCGGTATACACAGCTAACATAAATTTTCTTTCATGTTTTATTTTAAATTTCTACAGCTAGACATTAAATGTATTTAGAGAGAGAGTTTTTTATGATTTTTGAATCAATGTTGAGAGATTTAAGATGTAAATAGCAGTACCACCCCCTTTTTTTACAATACGAGGTTGGCTAACGAGATTATAAAGCGATAAATCAATTAGAGAGCTTTTTATTAGAGGTGTTTTAGGGTCCTCCCATGTTTCCATTATGCAGAAGAGGAAACTTAACGTTTTATAAAATTCCTTAAAAGTTTCGAAGTTTTTTTTTTATGGACCTAATATTAACATTCAAGGTTGAAAATCGCTATCTGAATTTCGTCTTTGAGAGATATCGATTTCATTATAATACTTTGTGTTAAAACACTGTTCATTTAAGACGTAAAAATTTGTTGAATCATTTTCAATAAATCTAGAAGAAATTTTCTTTTTATCGTTGATTCTACTTCTTCAAAATTTGAAGACATAAAAATATAGTATAAATATAATAAATTTTTGTGCAGCTTAAAATAGCTTTCTTGAATAAAGAAACGAACTTTTTCCGACCTCACTTAATATATATATGCTAAACATGCTAAACATATAAGAAATCAAATAGCAAAAGTGAAGTTACAGTAAATATAAAATAAAAAAAAAAATAAAGCGTCAATTGCAAAAACGTAACACGATGGCCTAATTTCTGTCAAATAAGGATAAAAGAATAAAAAATTGAATAAAATCAAAATAGATTAATAAGGAAGTGTAATTTCACTGAAATAAGAATAATAATGAAAGAATTCATTATATTATTAAAGTGGTTAGAGATCACTAGAAAAGCTCATAAACTGTAATTTTTTGGCTTTAACAAAAAGGAAACTGTTTAAAACGGTGCTAATAATTATCAGCCACGCACGCTGTTGAGCATGTTAAGAAAAAAACAATCAAAAACATGTTTTTTTTAGAAATAAAATGAATTTTTTTTTTTATGCGAAATTTTTTATGTAATAAAGAAAGAAAGCCTTAAACGTATTGTTATATAAGTGTATAATTTAATTAAGTAAACTTGGCATAACAATGTTAAAGCCCGGTGGGAAATTCAAAAATTTACTTAATTGTTAAGTGGTGTTTATTCTAATTGCTCATATTTTAATACATAAAACTGATACTTGCAATTCGTTAAAATCTAAATTTTGCAACGTTTACAAAAATTTTCAAGCTACCCATAAACATAAGTCTAGTTAGCATGACATGATCTACTGTTGAAAAAAGGTGACTAGAGTAATTTTCTTATGATAATAGCATATTTTTTAAAATGTGCCAAAGTCCTGCGGTGATAGATTTTTTTAACCAATAATTGTTGCTCGTTATTATTTTTTTGGCAAAATCTGGATTAAAATATACAAATTTGTCTACCGCCTAACCCAATGCTTAGGGTTAACTTACAAGAAACAAACATGATTTTGGTTCGCCCAACATATTGGTGATATGGTGAAAATTTGAATAAAAACAGGTGTCATAGAATAAGGTTAGTTAACATATCATTTTGAGTTTTTTTAAAATGAAGTAAGTACTGGGAAATTTGAAATGATATGAAAGTCACATGACATATCAAATATTAAATCGATTTCAGCCAAATGATTCAAAAAGTCAAAAACTGTTTCATTTGTTCTTTGGAACAGAACTACAAATCGCCCTATTCATATGTAGCTAGACATAAAGCTCAATTGAGTTAAAAAGACTGGAAATTTTGATAACAGGTAATCCTAAAAATATTCAGGATGTCTAACCATGAGCAAGTAATGACATATATTTTATCTCACTAACTGGAATATACATAACGTATTCTTTTCTGTAAATTTCAAAAAACTGGAAGGAGAAAAAAATAACAACCAAATCCTGAGTCATTGGAACTTCTAATCTCAACTGCCTACCTTAATATTGAATAATTGTGCGAAAGTTTTGATTTGATGACTGATTTTGAAAAAAAAATTAAAAATTGCTGATAAAAACGGGGGTGTTATAAACAATAAGTTAAATTGAAATCATTAATTTTTAATTAAAAAAACAAATAGTTTTCATTTTACTATATTTTTACAATATACCATAAAATCATTTTTTTGTAGAACATATTCTTTCAATAGATATCGTAACCCCAACATATCGTAGAAAATACATTTTACTCGATAAAGTAACAAACCGTTAGTCTGTTTGGCGAACACTTTCTCTCCGAATCAAGGGGTATTTATAAATGTATCGTGTGTAAGAAAGGTTTCAAATCGACGCAAGGTCTATCTATGCATCCTTTGTGGAATCATTCAGCTTCTTCGAACACTTAAAAATCCGAGGCAGCACTGGAGATAGAGATTCGAAATATCGAAAATGATGTTAAAATAACAATGAATCATCTGCTTGAATCCGTAGAAACTTAGCAGCAGAGTTCATTGTCGAACAGCCGGTTATTACCTGTTGCAAAAATAATCGTTAAGAAAAGAAAAAAATACGATTTTACTTTCAAAAGTGATATAATTAACAAGGTAGATTCTGGTATATCACATATAAACTTTGCCTTCAAAAATAACATTGATAAATCTTTAGTGACACGCTGGCTGCCGAACAGACGGCATATTACCGATGAAGCTCTAAGTCAACACCGTGGTCTATTTAAAAAGGCGAGATGAAACAGTAAGCATGAAATCATCAATAAGAAATTACATCACCAGTTTAAAGAAACGCGCTCAAAAGGAATGCAGGTATAGTTTTCTTGTCTGTACACGAAAGCAAACCAAATAAAAAAGGAGCTGCATCCTAACGATAAACGGTCATCAAGAAGCGTCATTGCAGCATTTATTCGAAAGCATAACGTAAAGCTTAGACGGGTACAAAAAGGAAGAAAATCAATAAAGAGTCGTTTGCTCCGAGCCTCATGAAATGGCATTGTACTCTAAGAAAAAGCCTCATCAAATCTGGTGCATATCCAGATTTTGATTCGAAATGGAGTCGATTTCCACCACATAAAAATTCAACGTCGACCAAATACCCCTACCATTTGCAGTCGACCATACCGCAACATACGAGCTTGAAATTCCCAAGGAGGAAAGATCACAAAATGGGTTTCCAATCCTGGTGCCGGCTTAGAAAAGAGACAGTGTTCTATACAACTGGACTTTACCCCTGCTGACAACAGTTTGAAAGTGGCCATATTTTTCGAGGGATAGGGAAAAGAATTTCCGAAGACGAGAAAGCAGCTAAGCATGGAGATGTCGACGTTTATTGGCAAGAAAATGCATGGGCTGACGCGAATATATGTGTAGATTGAGCAACAAAACTTTGGCAATTACTGTTAAAGACCTTGCTATTTTACCGATAACTTACAAGGTCAAATTAGTCTACCCTTTCAAGAGGATATACAAAGCTCCAATCGAGTCATAATTTAAAAATGCCACAGACATATGGCAATCAGTTGAAGGGAGCATGGGCCGAATATTAAATATATTAATTTCACATAAGCAGCAAGAATTGCTCGAATGTGATGGAAACATTGAACTGATTGTGGATGGGAAATTCCGAAAACAAGCTAAGTTGATGACGAAGATGATTGTTAGTAGTAATGAGCTTGATGGTGATGAGTTATATGATCTATATGGAGATATTGGTGATGGATATGTCAGTGTCAGAGATAACAGTGATGGTGATGTCGGTGATGTCAATGTTGGTGATGGTGAATACGCAGTCAATGTAAGGAAGAAACGATTGAGACGATGCCAACTATCCAAGAATCGCTTAGTACATAGTATTGACTCCGCACTAAATTTAGAGCTGCTTTTGAAATACCAGCTAATCATATCAATGTGAATGGTATTGTAAAATCCGACAAAAGCCAGCCAATGATATTCATTATCAGTTTACGAATCAACCACCAAACTCAACTGTTGACCGTCGTAATCGTACAAACATAATTACAGGATAAAAAAAGACTCCGTTCCAAAGCTTTCAACACAGAGACGCCCATTTCAGCCTTTCAACTTTCTGTTAAGCCGTAAATGGTTGTTAATATTGTGGTATACACAAACTGTAAAATCAATCGAGCACTCAATAAACTTACTCAAGAAGTAATGAAACGAAAGAAATTTACAAGTTTTGTAAAACAACCGATCGAGACGAAATATTTGCACTTATTTGATTATCTATATAACACAGTGTATAGAGGAAAACCATAATAAGAGTTCCAAAACTACTGTCACTGAAGTATGGCTCTCCAATTTATGCAGCCGCAATGTCGCGATACCAATTTATATCGTCACATTCAACTTTTGACAATGAAACAGCACGAGATGATCGATGGCAGCCAGGCCCATTTGCAACTATGAGAGAACTTTTTAAGCCTTTCAATAATGAATGTACGACATGTTTAGCAGCTAGTACCCCATGCGGACAGAAGTTACTTTCAAGCAAATAAAAAAATCAAAATAAACTTGCAAAATATGGTCTAATATTTAAGTCAATAAATGCTGCGCGTTATCCCTATATATTTGTTTCCTCACCGTATGCTGGTAAGCTTGTTAATTTAGAAGCATAGCATTATATACAAGGACAGAGAATATAGTAAAATATTTAGTTAACTCTCTGCAAAACCCAAGCCACTAATCATACACACTTCCGAAAATCTGGTCTCCTGTAAATAAGATCTTCGTTGGTAGTCCGCATAAAAGCAAACGTAATTGTCAGTTCGACCACTAAATTAATTGCTGATATATCTAAATTTCAAGATGTTGATTGTTTCAAGTATGGTATATGCGTCAATTCCGGAACTTCAAGCCTCTTACTAGTTATGCAATAATTTTTAAATCCATTGTAAATTGCCTGAAAACAGGGGAAGGTTATCTCCCGGAACGTAGCCTTTTTGAATTATTTAAGGGGTGACAAACCAAAACATTTTAATGCAACTTTGTATATGTGTATATTTTCGGGGTAATGTTGACATATCCCATAAAAAGGTATTCAGTTTGGAATCAAATGAGAGTAAAGAATCTATATATTAACTGATTTTTTGGATATTTTGATGTCGGTAGTACGATACGACATTATAATTTGTTTTTATTATAGTTTTTAATATTGATATATTTAAATGAAAGATGACCCATATTTTAAGGCATTCAATACATAGTCTAATGAACGTAAAAGCACTATGTTAATATGAGGAATATTAATATAGAAACCAAGCAATAGATAATGAACGATGACGTAATAAATTATAGAGCGGTAAAATGAATAGAATAGGGACGGGGGACAATAAATTGAGAATTTATATCATAAAATGGAAAACGAGAAGAATAGATAGATAGAGATTTATAAAGTTTAGACTTAAATAATGCTCTCAGCTGAAATGTGCATGTTGAGTTGTGGGACGAATCTCATCCATTGATAAACCTAAATTGTCATCATCTTCTGTTTAGTTATTTAAATATGATATATTTCCATATGATTCTTTCACTTCAATCGGTTTATAAATACATGCTTTTTTTTTTATAAGCATATCTTTTTTAGAGATCAGGCTCGGATATGCTTAGTAAAACTTTCTCAGGAGGCTCAAAT
>JAUZNK010004745.1:0-10280 GCA_035046665.1 Euphysa ruthae | reverse complement strand
TAAGTGTGTTATTTCACTTTACCATAAAAAAAATTGACGACTTAGTTTCTGGATGGCACTGTATGTACTACTGAGAAAAATTATCAAAAGATTCAATTGGACCAGTACACCTTTCAGCTCTTGTTTTTACTTCAAGTAGGAGGCCAGATGGCCCTAAGGCATAAGGACTACAGCCATAATTAATATCAGTGGGATGATTGAAAAACCCACACTTTTCAACTTTGCATTTAGAAATACTTTCAAAATGGTTTACTGCAACGTCTTTGTCCACGTTGAATGTTTTTCATATGACTTAAATCAGGTGACAGTTTTCCTTCTCGTACTACATCCAATGTGGTTTAAAATTTTGTTTTTCCGTGAATTCCTAAAAGAGATGGTAGTCGACTTGCAGTAATTTTAAACTTTCTAATATTTTGCCACTATTTAGAAGTTGCTATTTCATTATTTTCTAACCGTGTTAAGATTAGACTGCAAAAGTGACGAAAAAGTAAACCAAACACATTTAATGTGAAAACAATTTCCTAATATTAACTTTCTATCAAAAACCATATCTTTAAAGAAGTTTACCACCAAGTTGAAAGATGTTCTTCTATAGTGCGACAACTAACTTTCTATTCTTTAGTTAGCATGGGAAGTCCATGTGAATGCCCCCTCTCTTCACTAAATAAAATACATTGTATGGCTGCCATTCTTTGTCCCACTATCAATTTTAAACAATTTTGGACACATGCCGTATTTCTCTACAGTATTTAAGAAGTAATTTGCAGGGAAAACTGGGTTCTTGCTTGTCTTGGTAAAATTTAACCACAAAATTTCTCTTGAAAAACCGTCTACGCGTCCATGTATTATACCTAGAATAGGTAAACCGCGTGGTTTTAATTCGTTGTACCTATCTGCGTGCCAAGTGTCATTTGGTCCAGAAGAATTATAAACCCTTCGTGTTAATCGTCTCGATTTTCTTTGTTCTGGTGCAGTCGGATCGATGTCTTTCAATATTCTCACCACCTTATCCCTTTGATAACTAATATTATACCATATCCGGAATTTATTACACCAACCTCTATAACCATATTCTGCAGCAGGTCTAGTGACATCGTTTTCAACTATCTGTCTAACGTCTTGCTCAGTTACATTAACATAAAGTCTTGATATACCGTACAGTCTAACACGAAGTTCCGAAGTCCTGGTGCTCATATTTATACCATGAAATTTTACCATGAAACAATCTTCTCTCCGCTATCTAATTTTAAATGTTTAAACTGTAAAGATTTAGTTTTTGTGGCAATTACCACACAAAAAAAAACCCCTATTTCGATTTTTCAAGCCACATTCATGGCAAAACATTTTGTACTTACTTAGTCGACACCACGTATATCAATTGCTCGCTGAGGTGTTATTTCAAGTATAAATCAAATGGAACTTAAGTCTTCGGACTGTGTGCAACATATGCGTAAGCAATCTCGAGTTCAGCGGGAAGGTTTTGCAGATAAAGCAGAACAAAGAGGCGTGATCTATGTTTCAGGATTGTGCTAGATGTTGTACTTATTTAGTTATGATATATATATATGTCAGTTTATTATTAATAATCTAGCAACTAAACTTTTTTATTCTAAGCCTTTTTCTATTGCTTATCTCAAATGTGAACAACAGTCTGATTTGATAGCTTTTAGCCTGATTTTCATGCCTTCTGAACATTTATGTCTGAACATTATACGTAATCTTTTCTAAAAGTAATATTCTTTATATGTAGTCTTTTTATATCCTACTGTATTCAACTATTTTATTAAAAATTTTATGATTTTTTTCTTTTAATTTTCTCAGCTTTTGAGACGGTGCGATAAAAAGCTTCTTACAACATCAATCGATTTATAAAATTTTTCTATATAAAATTAACATTAGATGAAACTAGGATTTTAATGTTTGGTTATAGATTTTTCAGATTGAGGACATTTCGTTTCATCAATTTAGGCCCCTTTTGGACCTAAAAGTTAAAAAAAATGGATTTAATAATGAAAAAAATAATTCTGTGTAAACCATTTATGTTTCCACTGGTGTCTCAACCTTATTCAAATCTAAACATAAAATTTTAAATCAAAATTTTCCTTTTGAAAGTTATTTATAGCTCCGTAAAGGCATTTTTTTGTCCAAAAATACACGGGACAGAAAAATTAAAAAAAAAAAAAAGAATTAATGGAAAACTATGTAATGCTAAAAAAATAAAATGATTTGATCAAATAATAAAGAATTTAGCTTTAATGGTATAGAACCTTAAATACAAACATTACCAACAGTAACTCGAGAATAATTCTTACTAGAATTTTGTATATGTGAAAATTATTTTGCCAATTATTGTAAAACGGTTTTAGAACTGGTGATGATAGGGACAAATTATTTTAAAATTATGAAGGAATTTTTAAAGAAGTATTTTTCTAAAATAGATTTTAGGGTAAAATGGTGCAAAGTTAATCATTTTAATTAATGTAAGAAATTGAGAACAGATAATTTTGGTAGCTAACAAACTGAATAACGATTTCAAAATCACAATGTCTCATCGTATAAACCTGTCTCACTATGATCTGCTAGAGAATTTTAAGGTCTTTTCTTAAAATACAATTTTCTTCTTAATTTAATTCATCTTTTTGGAAAAGTAGCAAGTCGTTACAAATTTGCGAAAATACGGCCGTTTCCAATGGAATCATATTCATACTAAACGTTCGTCTATGCTTTTTTTATAGTTTTGTTCAATGTATAAGCCTACAAATTCGAACAAACCTGTTATGGCGTAAATAACTTCTGAACATGATATTAGAAAATAAAAAGTAGCAAAATATTGATAAGTTGTATTTACACTATTTACAATGTTTGGAATAGAAAACAAGCCGTTAAAAGCTAAATGTGTAAAGTATAATATTAAGAGGAAACAACCCTGTCCCCACATCATTTAGCTAACAAGGAAATTTTTAAATTAATTCTTCGAGAAAAAAAAAGATCTACACAAAAAATTAGCTAAAAATAACACCTATTGCAAACCACTCCAGTCCATTGCCGAATCTAATTGCGGAAAATGTTAGTAAAAGTACATAAACACGAATATACACTAGAAAAAATGTTTCGAAAATCAAAAATATGAAAATCAAAATATGAAAATAAATTTTTTTTTTATCTCATTACAGGCATTACAGGATGGCTTAACGTTTAGCCTATTCTTTATCCTTAACCGTTTTAAATCTTTCATAAACAAAAATATTCCCGTTGATATTTGAACGCCTAGACACTTCTCGTGAGTGTATTCCACGAAAACTAATTTTCTTCTGACGTCAAAGAATTCTTAATTTACGTTTTTAAAGCTATAAATCACACTTAAGTACACTGCTACGGATTAGTACTCACAACAATATTTGAGACCGTTTACCTTACAGCAATATTTAAAATACTGTACCAGATTGAGTTATCAACTTTTAAAATAATGTAATTCAAAATTCTTTAATAATGTACAATTCATAAAATATTACCGACTTTACTGCAGTCTTCCTTTCTTTATTTTTATTATTTGAACTGATGACGAAGTTGAATTTCTGTCAGGATCGGCAAAAAAATGGAAAACATGTAAATCGATTTTTTAGTCGATTGGGAGAGCATAAAGAAACAATATTAAAGCACTTAAAATTGCTATTGAGAATTTGACTGCATTAAAAGCTGCACTTATTCCAAATCTTAACAAAAAGTAATGAACATGGTTTATCCTATAATACATTTATAGTAGCGTTACGTGTTAGTAAAATTCAATGTTTTACAGCAAATCGTAATTGCTGTTTAGTGTTTTTACGTTTTTAAAAGTTTATATCGAGCACGCATCTGAAAGTATCTGTAAAAGGTTTTTCTACATTCATTGGTGGATTTGTATCAGATTTATGCCTAAATCGAAAGCAATCTTGAATTTTGGGCGTAAGAGGTATTAATTAATTAATTACTGGATAAATTGCTCAAATGTAAACGCAGTATGAATCACAGGTTTAAAAAAGTGCAAGATTTCAATCTTAAATAATACAAACAAACCATAAATTATTTTTTGCGGATATCAACCTGCGTTTGCAAATTACAACGATTCAATCTTAGGAATTTCAACACATAAAATACGAAATTCAAAAACAGTTTTGACATACTGCAAAGTATAAAAAAAAATGATCTTAAAACAGAACTTTAATATAAAATCATCGAATAAACACACAACGAATTGATGAATTTCACATAACTAAAGTATGAGTTGAATGAAATACACCTAGCCCGTGCACTCCCCTTGCGTAGATAAATGCTTGTTAAATTCTAAGACATGACTAAAATGTTTACCACATTTATGACAGTCAGTTTTAATAACTTCTTTAAGTGTATGTTCGTTTACAGTGCGTGCATGCATTCGCATGTGAGTGTTTAAAGAACTTGCACCTGAAAAAGACCTCGAACAAACCCCACATTTGAAAGGCCGTTCAGAATTGTGCATAGCCATATGTTCTTGGAGATGCTGTGCTTCTTGAAAAGATAATTGACAACGTCCACATTGAAAAGGCTTTGCTGCTTCACTAGAGGTACAATGATGTTTTTCAAAAGCTTTCCTTTGGCTGAATGTCTGGCCGCATCCTTGACACCGAAATACATCCCATTCGGGATGATTATCATGAGGTGCACAACCATCATGCGGTGGGCGACTATCATGAAGCGCACGACCATCATGAAGTGGATGACCATCATGAGATGGATGACCATCATGAGGCAGACTACCATCATGAGTGTGATGACCATCATGCGGTGGACGACCATCATGCTGTTGAAGTGGCAGAAGTCCATTATGCTGTTGAAGTGGTGGACGACCATCATGTGGAATACGCTGATCTATTGCAATACGTTCTAATTGTGTCCTTTCGTGTAATATTCGCTCTCGTTCAACTATTCGTTCATGCTCTTGAACTGTTATACGCTCATGAGGAACTCGCTCTTGATTGACTGCTTGCAAGAGTTTCATTTCACGCTGCTTAATAACCTCATTTATTTTCGAATGTTCTGACACTGACATGACTAATGGTAAATGTTTATAATAACCCCCAGCATTTGCTGTGAAATGAGGTTGCAAATGTTGTGGTAAGACACCATGAGGTGTTCTGTGATCATGTTTTTTATCAGAGTGATCTTGAGGATAAGTTCGTTTATGTAAATCTTCGGTACTCACAGAACGTGACATACATCCGTCATTGAACTCTCTGCATAAAGAAGGGTTTAGAGAACTAACTCTAGGAGAATGTGCATGTGGTAAAGAACCATGTAGAGTAGGGTGTTGCCCAACATGTGCATGGGAATCTAAAATGTGTGGAGCTTGACTCAATGTGGGAGGCTGAACCGGTGGAGGTTGATAACCACTTGTTACTTGGCTGCCATGGTTATGCTGTTGAAGAATGTGTCCACCTGGAGGTATTTGAGGTGGTTCACTCCGTGATGAGTGAAGAATCACTTTCCCACTGTGAAGAAATGGACTTGGGTGAGATTTCCCATCAGCATGGTGGTGTTGGAGTCGAGATGAATCTATCTCGGTGATTTTAGAAACTTCCATAGGAGCTTGAATACCTGAAAATAAATAAAACCCCTCTTTAACATTCCTCTCAAATAAACCACATCCTTAATTAATCATTTATGGTAGAATTATGATAAAATCATGAAAAAACCAGAAAAATTATCACAGAATCCCCAGAAGGGATATTTAAAATTGGAATTAGAAAACAACAACTAATGACCCATGGGAATAAGCCAAACAAAATGGCCAAGAAGAAAAAAATGTCTGAAATAAAATTTTCTGACATTATACAAAATTTTATAAAAAACTAAACGCAATTTCTTAAAAAGGAACGAGCAGGGGTCCTCTATGATCATTTAACTCCATGTACAATTTAATAATAGCCAAAATAAAAAGGTAATCGTAAAATTTTGAAAATATTAAGCAAAAATAAAAATAAACAAAATAGAGCACTTGTTGTACTTACTTTCCATGGACTGTGAAGAAAGGTCTTTGATGTCATATGGCATACCAAAATATTGAGGATATTTGTCATCGTACCAAAGCAATAATTCCGAACCAACAGTTATGTCTTTGTAAACACGGTAATATATGCTACCGTAATACTGAAACACATACATATTTTGTTCACTGGGATGACGAGCACATTGAATAAATCTCATCCAACTTGAAGCATTCTCATCACTAGCATCAAGGAAATGACTCAAACGGTAATTCTCATATATCTGTAAAATATAATTAATAAATTTTTTGTGGAAATCCGATTTGATTAACTCACGGAGATAAATTTCTACAAGAACTATTATCAATAAATTCAGAGGAAATGAGCAACTCCAAACATGTTAGTTTTTTGAGAAATTTTATTTTGCAATTTAATAAAAAGCTTGACTATCAGAGTTGATTTCTAATAGAATTTATCGGTATGCCCAAAGGGCTATTTAATTGGTACACAATCGATGGAATAATAAATGCATAACAAATCAAAAATATCAAACGCAATTTTTAGTGGGTTGGAACAAAATTTTCGTAAGTTATCTTAACAAAAATTTATCTTCCTAAGTATATCATTCTGTATAAGCATAGTAGTCCCAGAGTTTCAGTGAATTAATAGTGAAGTAATAACTTTCATTGAATAAATTTACGTTTTCAAAGGTTTACAGAATTTATCACGTAAAGCAAACCTGAAAAATTTTGTAGAAAAAATTTAAAATGCCACAAATGCTTTCATTCACAAAATCTCTACTGTCATTTAAGTATAAGTATAGTTTCATTACTCCACCTAGATAAAAACCTAAAAATAAATAATTTGAAAATTTTTTTACGACATGAATGGTTACTCGATCTTGGCCTGAGAACAAAATGTATTTATTTTAAAGGCACCAGTTGTTTAGTCCTTACGTTAATCAAATTATTAATTAATTAATAAATATTAATACCAACCTCCCATAAATATGGAGCATTTCCTTGACTAATCTGTTTCAATCCACCTTCTGCTGATATCTTCTTCCCTTCATAAGGACCAATCCAAGTTCCCTTGGGTATAAACAACTTAGCGAACACTCCATAGCCTGCAAATGGAATTGTCGAAATACAAAGACCAACTTCTTCAGGAAATGTAGATATCGCATATGATTTTGGACCTATAAAGTTATAGATGAATAAACATTTGTTATAAAAATCTTTAAAAAAATGATCTTGTCCATTCCTTTTTTACTTACAAATAAGTTTTTTTATAAGAAACAATGTTACCATAAATAAAAGGTAAAAGTATTTACTGGAAAACATCGTAACAGCCAAATAGATGCATAAGATTATTTGACCAGTCTATTTTTTTGTTAAATATTTTCTTGTGATTATAACCACACTGTTTTCCAAATTCATCCAGAGTCAATTAATTTGTTAATCCTGCGCTTTCAGAGAGTATTTTTTCTATTACCATGAAATTTACAGGCAATAATACATATTTTACATTTTATTTGGAAATATCGCTTCTAAACAAAATAATTCACTCTTGAGGACTTTTGAGAAATAGATTTTCAGAAATAACTCAAAAATATTAATCTATTATGTGCAGTACTTCAAAATATTTATTAAATCTGTAACACTCTGAGTACTTCTACTTGAAATTGCATAAGAAAAAAGAAATAAAAATTAAATTCTTTTTTGATAAAACAGTTTGCTTGGATTTAGTAGAATATTTCCCCATGTCAGTTAAACATAAATATTTGAAAAAAAAAAAATTAATTCAATTAATGCCAATACTAGCTAATACAGCTAAAATTAATATTAAGATAGCATTACTTAAAGTTTGATTTGAGGCTATCTACGCTTACTTCAAGGTAAGTAACTAATAACTAATTCTGTTGATTGTTTTTAGCTTCTCCATAGCAATTTTGCTTTTAATAAAAATCACTCACATTGACATCAATGTAATAATAGCCTTAGCGACACATTGTTATACCTGGATTTAAATAAAACTAACCAATCGTAATTAGTCGTTAAATTTATATTATGAAGTAGTGATAATGCTCATCAACTATTGGATAATTATAAAAATGATTTTCATTGGTTGATATTATAAACATTCCACATTATAAGTTTTTGACTGGTTGTTATTAAACAAGGAATAATAAGATAGAACGTAAATGGTCTGGTTGCTTTCCATTATAGTGATTTCTTTGGTTGAAAGGTATTTTTTTCTATTTCTTTTTTGGATGTTTAAAAAATTCAGATCCTGTTCATACCATACCTTCATCTCCTCCACAAATGATCCCTCCTGCTACTGCTACTTTTCTACCTCCTAAACGAAGTCCTTAATCACATATTCAAAGGAGAAGGGGATCAAATAGAATTAGAAACGCACTACATAGAGCTAGATGGAGAGATGCAAATCTCTAATATTGCAAGCCACATTGGAATTTATGGTGTAAAATTCTTCTTGAGCCTAATTATCTAAGCCAAATGAATCAGCAAATTTATTATTGAAACTCATTTTCAATGTTTCCATAAGGGTAAAGTAATTTTACTGCTACCATTTCTTCCAGAGTTGTTACATGATTTCATTACAGGCAATAGCAATGATAGAGAAAATAAATAAAACAACACCAAGTTATGGTCAATTATATATATTTATATGTTGATGCAATTCTAAAGTTTAGAATGCAATGTCCAGGTAATGATAGTTGTATTCCAGCATTTATGTTACTTCTCCAAAGAGTTTTAAACAGGGAGAGTCCCTATGCTGCTGCTTTTAAAAATATGGCTGAAGTAGAGGATGAAGAAAATCGTAATGTGGCATTAAAAGGGAGAGAACCTTAATTTGTTAAAATGGCCTTACTCGAAGGTGGCTATCCTCGTAGATATAATATGCCACACCATGGCGAAGTTGCTATAGTTTTTGTATGTAATGGTGGTGCTCCTCCTGTAATTAAGGATAATTGATAAACTTTACTTCAATTTTATGCTTATAGCTTGTCACTTGCAGAATCACTTAGTCCTAATTTTATTGTAAGAAATTATTTCAACAATATATCGTTGATACATCAAAGTTGAGGGTCAACGTATGAATTTCTACCATTACAATCAAGATAAGCTTTGTGTTGAGCAATATGATACTCTGCATGGCCATATCAACAATTGTGCAAACAAACTTAATCTACTGCCAGGTGGAATTGTCATTCTACCTGGAACATATGTAGGTAGACCTAGATCATGGAAGCAGAATTTTGAAGATGCCATGACAATTATCACTCAATTTGGTAAACCTTATATTTTCATTGCTTTTACATGCAATCCCAAGTGGAGGGGAATAATTAGAAACTTCTGATTATATTGACAGTCTTTTTTTGGCAGAAATTCCTGATCCTGCATTAAATCCCCACGTACATACTATTGTAAGAACATGTCTGGTTCATGGTCCATGTGGTTTACTTAAACCAAATGCACCGTGTATAGAAGATGGGGTTTGTAACAAGATATTCCCTAAGGATTTTAGTGAAAATACTGCTGCTGTTGTAGACAGTTATCTAAAATAAAAACGTCGCAAAAATGGTAGGTTTGTCAATTTTAGACATGAAGACCTGCATGGCATGTGCCATAAAATCCATGGTTATCCAAAAAATATGAGGTTCTTATATACGTTGAAGCTTACAACAGTATTAAAGTTTTAAAGTATTCATATAAATCAACAAATTCAATATGGCATTTATGAATCTGAGATGAACAAAATGACACATTATGCTTATGGCGGAAATGTTCATTTCCCAAATTGACACCATATTCATTTCAGAGAGAGAGAGAAGAGTTTCAAGCCTTGAAACATCCAGATCACAAACTGACAATATTAACGACACAGTTTAAATTAAATTCAGAGAATGTAGATGGAAATATTTGGAAATTGCCACACAATTCATTTTTAAAAACTATAAATGGAATGCCAAAAAAGAAGGGGGTGATAAAATAATTACTATATTAGCTATAATGTAAATTAATAGATGTCTGTTATATTGAAATATATATTTAAGCCTAAATGTATAATAAGTGAAAACTTGAATTACATTACAACATTATAAACGACATAGTGTGATACTTGAGATCAAATCTCTAATTAGCAGGGTACATCCAACCTCTTACCTCACTTAGCATGCAGAGGTATGGGGGTCAATGCTCCAGTCCTCCAAATTTAAATCCGCCAATTAGCCAAACCTTGTTAGGGGTGGGG
>JAUZNK010004743.1:0-10281 GCA_035046665.1 Euphysa ruthae | reverse complement strand
TTGAATCTAAGTTACAAATCAAGTTTAACTTCAAGCAGACTCCTCTGTAAAATAAAGTAATACACCAATTTCATCCCAGGTATTCCAGCATGAAATTTGATGAAAAAAATTAAATTCTATTAAATGGAACCGCAGATCATGTTTACTTATGGAAATTGTTGGTTCAATCAAATCTTTGAAACAAAAATGTTGCATATGCGTTATTTTGCACCTGAAGTATAGCAATGAAGTAACAGAATGGTCGTATTTCAAATATTTTAAATAAACATATGTTAGTTTTAAACTAGTGGTTTAAGCATCCATTATAGACATGTAGATAAATTAGCAGGTTATTTCCAACAATTGAATAAAATTGAAAAATGTAGCTAAAATGAAAGTAAAGAAGTCGCCGCAAAGAAGTCACGAGGTATGAATAGAGTTAGAATAAGGCCGCAAAGGAGTCAATCCATTTAATCAACTATAAAATGCAAAATGACAAATATGTTGATCTTATTATATCTAAATATTTTTTTTATAATTTATTTATGTTAATCTTATATCGAGAATAATTAATGAAAGATCATATTAGCTTATCGTATTAAAATTTATTTTCATCTTTCCTAATCTCAGTTAACGGAATGATTACATAAAATCTGCGCCTCAGCCAAAGTAATACTAACGTCACGGCATAATTCAACTTCGCAGCAAATTGATAATTTCTAAGAAGGGTTAATATCTATAATATATGCTTTAAAAATTTTAGATAAATAGGTAATAGTGCTGTTGCTGTAGTACAATACAATAAAAGTTATATTCTGAAATAATCCAATTCTTTAACACATACTTTTAGGTTAATTTAAAGAGTGTTAATTTTAATGTTATACAATCTTTAATTAAAACAAGTTAACTCCTTAATAGTCAGGGAGGGGGCTTAAGGAGGAAATTGTTACATACCGGAAGAAAGCATGTAACTTTGCACAGTTGTAATGATAAAACTGACCATTTTTGAATGGGTTGCCAAAAAAAATTTCATTTAATGAAAACTGGGGCGAGTTTTTCAAAACAACTAGGTGCAAAAAAAAACTTTTTCCTGTTTTTTCTGTCTAAAACAAAAAATCTTACTATCAATGGATGCAGAATCTCTGAATTAATTGTATTTTTCTAATGAATTATTTCAGAAAAATGGAAACTATACTGCAATAAAGTTTACGATGAAAACTGCGAATATATCCTTTTTTAAGAAAATGTCCAGGAGGCAATCATCCTCCCAACAGGAGAGCCGTTTAATCTCCAAAGGTACAGAATCGCAATTGGGAGGGATTATAAGAGGATATGCTTTAATTTTTGCACTGTTGACGGCCAAGACCGATTTGAAGGTTACGATGCTCGGATGAGACAAACAATGAATGATGATGATTATAATGATAATGATGACCATCATTCCGATGGTAAAAGCTCAGGGCCAACTATATTGGTCCTCTGCATAACACTGGATCAAGCTATAATGGATTTTTGTTTTAGGCTAATAATGAAAATATCTGGCTTGTGTTTTTTGGGGGGAACTATAGCAGTATGAAAGTTTTTTTGTTTTTTTTTTTTTTTTTGGGTGGGGGTCTTGTACCCTTGTCAGAGTCATGATGTTTTAACTCCTAATTAGGAGTAGAGGGCTGGTAAAATTCTCTAATTTATTTCATTTTGCGGACATCTAGTGGCTTGATATTTCCACTGCAATGCCCTTCTCATAATACAGGACCATGCTCATGAGAGTTGTCGATTGCAATGGAGAAAAGTTCACTTTTGTAAAAAGATCAAACTGTGAGCTTTGTCGCACTAAAATATCTAGTTGAACTTATCAAACCTGTCCCTTGTAATTGCTTTATGCTTTGTTTTTATGTTGAAATCAAAAAAACCTTTCTTAGTTTAAAATTCCAGAGAAAAACATTTTTTTTTCTTTGAATGCAAACTTGGTTTTCTGTTAAAATTCAACAAAATCTGTCTGCATGTTGAAAAAACTTCACTATTCGTGGCCATTTATTGACATTTTCCAACACAACAAAACTACCTTAAAAAGGTTGAAAATTTTTCAGTTTTCATGGTTTTTGGCTATTTTCGCGAAAATGAATTCCTGTAAAAAAGCAAAGACAAAAAAGCTTCACATACTTTTTTAGTACCTTCAGAATGTGTAGTCTTCTCCGCTTAGCAAGTGCAAAAACACTTGCGCATACTGGCAGGCTGACCATACGACTTTATCTACATTTGCAAGCGCTATATTAATGCACTTGCAGAATATATGCGAGTACAGTACTCTTCTGAGATTTTGTTGTTTGGATAATCCTTACAATGTTAAACATTAAACCAACGATCATAAGCGATAAATTTTTGAAAACCAACTGATCCATATTCTTTTACATGCTTAAAAGGTACCCTCACAATAAAACATGCGCCCACAATTTATAATAAAATCACTTTGTGAGGGCATTTTAATGCACTCGTGACAAAATCTTTACGGAGAAGACTGGTGTGTTTACTTTTCAAAAAAAATGATGCCATGACTTTTTAAGAGTATTTTTGGCTAAAATCCAGGGATCCAGGAGTCTGTAAGGTAATTTTATAATAGTTCAAATGAATAAAAAGTCATTTTAAGTAGGTATAGGGAACTTCTTAACCTTATTTTTTACTTCTCATATTTTACGTATTTTGAATGAAGATAAAGATTCTATGTTTATGATTTTTAGCTCAGCTAAAGACCATGCTGTTGGGATTGAATGCCCATTTTTCTTTACTACCTTTACGATAGATCTCATTCAAAACTATGCAGAAGAGTGTGATTAGCAAAAAGATCTTTTTGAGAACCTAATTAAAGATGATTACGATTCAGTTGATTATGAGGATGATAATGAAGCTCAAGTTCCTCAAAAATAAATTTAGAAGAACTTGATGGGTTGGTGGCATCACATGATGAGTTCGAGTCTCAACAAATAATAAGAATTATCCGAAAAAAATGTGGAAAATGCATACTATGAATTGTCAAAAGGAATGGTTAAATTCGTTTGCAAGCTTCCCAGAAGAACATGGCGTTGGAGAGGGCCCGAAAAGGGAGCTTTTTCAAAATTAATTTTCTACATCTTAGATAATTAGCAAAAATATTGGCCTCGTCTGTGATGTAAAGAACGAATCAAGTTGAAAGTTGTAAAAATTGTAAAAATTGTAAAAATATTAACATTCATTTAACCGTAAAATTTGATATTTAAGCTGTGTTGAAAGTATCAGCACTGCGTGTAAGTTTGCAATTTGATTTTCTTGCAACAAAATGTCAAAAATGTCCTTGAAAAGTCTTAGAATTTGTTCTTTTAATTTGTGTGGCTAACCTCTATCTAACTCAAGAAATATTAATATTTATCAAAATATTTTCAATGATTTACAATAAAATTTCTTATTACAAAACGATATTTTTAAGTTCTGTTTTGGTTTTCTGATTAGGGAATATTCTTTTTTTAAATATCCAAAAATATAAGGGGCCAAAGTTGTCGAAAACAGCGTAAAAATTATTTTGAATTTGTTGCGCAATTCCATAACGTCATCAATCTTTTTCAGTCCGAAAATTAATAAACTTTGTTGCAAAATTTGAGCATCATAGGTTCTATGGTTCTAAAGTTATTTAGTATTGAAGTTTTTCTTATTTTGTATACTTTTGTTAGGGATTTTTGCATGTGGTTTCAGCTTATCCCTTCATAATATAGACTTGGGAATTTGTGAATTTTCTACCTCCAACAGAAAAAAAATCGTGAGAAATTATACCACGTATCCCCCTGTGTCGAATCGAATAGGGTTAAGGAAGAAAAAAAATAATCTTTACTCATTAGCTTACAAAAAGGTCTTATGCACTGGGGTATAAATAATTGCACGGTGGATTGCTTGAATGATAATTCACTTTTTAACTAGCCTGATTATTGGCTATTTAATTATTCATTATACAAAAGATTAAAACAATTTTTTTAGTTGCCATGCAACAAATGGCAAAATCAATTGTTTCGGGAAGGAACACCAAAAGCTTCACCCATTGCAGTGGAAGAAAATTTAATTTTTTTGCTAGCCAGTTTATGGCCCAAAGTCTCTTGCGCAGGGTTGACTAGTAGAAGTCATGTGAAGGTCACTTGAGACTTATGGAAGTTTCTTTCTCGCTGGCAAAAAACATTGAAGTGTGATCTTCTCATAGACACTCTTTTACCAGCATATAGTGAAGAAAGATCAAATGAGTTCACCAAAGGACAAGAGTTATTTCAACTTTTCTTGGACTTTGTAGGATTCATAGTTTATGAAGGTTCAGTAACTTTGACGTTTTTTATGGAGTATCAAACCATGCTCTTGTTTAAAAATCTTATCATATTTCCTGATTTTCTATATTCTATATTTTATAGTGTGGAAAGAATAAAATGTGTTATTAAATAGACAAATCTATTTAATAGATATATCTATAGTCTATGGGTTGTCCATATATTTTAAAATTGTCTATTATCTCAAGAACTACCTGGTCCCTTTTTTATCATATGTATATTCTAATAATACCATTCCCACAGAACATGAGTTTTAATTATTTTGGTTTTTGATTAGCTCTTTTGGGACTCCTTTTATATTCAGTTAATCACCGTGTCTTGTAAATCGATTTTCACTAAACAAAAATGTCATATATGGTAAGGTGCATAAAAATGACTAAAAATGTTAGTACTGTAAAATATACCTCATAATAATGATGATAAAAATTATGATATTATAATGCTGATATTGACACTTTGAATATCAAGATCGAAATATTTATAGACTAAACTCCTAAAGAAAAAAATTATTGTATTATTTCATTTCAGAATAATCAGATCTCAAACTTCGAGAACTTGTTTTGTTCCTAACTCGATGTGAGCGACTACCTTATGGGTTATTTAGCAAAAAAATCAAAGCACATTTTAAAACTGAAGCATACCGACTTATAAGTGCTATCCAAAGGTTTCCCTTTGTGGAATGTGTTTGACATTGCCTGCACATTACACTGACATGAACACAGTCATTGGAAAAGGCGATTAGATCTTCCCCTGGTTTTGGAAGACTTTAAAGAATCATTTACTAGCATTTGGCACACTTTTGTTTGTTTTATTCTAAAACGTTTTCTTTTTATAAGTTGTTTAGTTCCCTTTGAACATATTGGTCATACCAAAACAATCATTTTTCATGAGGACATTTTAATATTGCTTATATGTGAAAGGACTGGTAAGCTAAAATAAAACGAGAATGAAATTTATAAAGCTTTCTTGGGGTTGCGCAGGATGACCACTAGTCCTCGCTTTTGTTTTGTCCTGGAAAACAATCTTGGAATTTGATCTTTGAATTTGAGTGACCCTCTTAACCGTAATTTATAAATGGTTTCATTCATTCGACAATTTAAATGCTCTTTTTCGAAACAGAATTCATAAATGTTCCGGTAAAACCAGGAAAAAAATCGTACAAATTTGAACGTTAATTTGCCATGGTTGTTTAAATTCAAAATTCTAGTCTAACTTAAATTTTAATATGTATCTTTTTTCATATTCAGCAATTAATAAAGGAGATATGGTCTTTTTTGAAAAATATCATCTGTAAAAAATGGCGGAAATTAAATTACAATATTAAATTACAATAAAGTAATATTTTGCTATTAAACTTGATAATAACAATTAATAATTCACTTTGATAATCAAAAGAAAATAAACTCAGCGCTAGAACTTATACGCTTTTTTTTTACTCACCTGGTATCTATGCGTATCTATGGTAATCATGGTATCTATGCATATCTGTGGTAACTATGGTATCTATGCATATATTTTGACGGCTTATGGGCTGATAATTTATAAGTCACTTATTAGTTCGACTTTATTCGACATTGAAAAAAGAAATCTTATAGTGGATAAAAATTTTTGTTGTTTATCTTGTATGCACATTGTTAATATTTATTTTATAGCAGTCGCATTTTCATTCGACATTGAAAAAAGAAACCTTATAGTAGATACAAAGTTTATTTTTTACCTAGTATGCACATATTTAATATTTATTTTATAGTAGTCGCATATTTGTTTGACATTGAAAAAAGAAATCTTATACAGGGTATCTGGAAAAAAGTCATTGTTATCGCATAAATTATTATACACAACGCATTCGCATCTCACAATATTTTAACACACACGATACTGCTATTGTTGTTTTTTTGTGAATAATAAAAAATTTCCATAATTGCAACTAGAACACTTCAAAATTAACTTAAATGCAAGTCCCATCATGCCGCATGTTTTGCCCGATAAAGATAAGATTGATTCCTTACCACAATGTGAACACATTAACATATTGAAGACATATCAGATATGATACTATCAATAACCATATATCCAGATATTTTACTACCTTTATTGGGTGTAGAAAAGGGTATTTGTTCGACTTTTTTGGACGGTACAGACGTAGACAATAAATTAATTTCAGATTCAATATTTACAGAGATATTATTTACAGAGTTATTATTATTTACAGTTTCATTTGATTCAATATTTACACTACTTTACCATTATCTGCAAAAACAACTTCTGAAATATTTTTATTTAGACCGTTGAAACTTTTTCCAACGAATCCTTTACTTTTTGTTCTAGCTTTAACTCTACAACCCTTAACCATTTTTTTTCAAAAGATCTGAAAAAAAAAAAACGTTAACTTGAAGCTCAGAAATTATAATCAAAACGGTATTTTGATTTGATGAGCCAGACTTTTTTTTACTCGTGTGGAATATCAAGAAGCCAGAAAAATCACTTTACTGCCGCTTTGTCGAATATTTTCCTGTAACTGAACGTTTTCATGTGGACAATATGCTATTGCTATGGGCGTTGCGATGTATAAAATTTTTGGTATACTATAAAAGTGCCTCCTTTTAGGGCTATATCGATGAAAATCGATAAAATTGTTGTTATTTTCTGATTGTTATATATTTAATTTGCACAATTTTTCAAAAAAAAAATTTCTTAATTTTGGTATCTTTCTGGTGAAGCACTAGTGGCAGCATTTGTTACTAGAAACATTAACACTATCATATCAAAGTGAAATTATTTTTAGTTAGCACCCGTCTCACCCTATACATAGCGCAGTCCCAGACAATTGTAAACTGTATTCTAAAAAAATAAGCACTTTGCTGAAAGCTTAGCAAAAGCTTTAAATGAAGTATAATAGTACTGTAATCTTAACTAAAAAAACAGAGAAATAAGTATAATTTTTGATTTGTTTGATAAAACAGACAAGATCTCACAAGCTAATAACCTACCTTTAAAATTACCAAATTTATCTATGAACCACAAAATTATCAAACGAGAAATTTGCTTGAAATTTGTAGGGGGTTAAATTGATGAGAATTAATCTTGGAAGAGCCATATCACAACATTTAAAATCTGAACTCGCATGTTCTATTGGTCAGTTATACAAATCGAGATCCTATTTAAACAAGCAATCTCGTAAACTTATGTCTTTCAGTTTTATACACAGTCACCTTTCATATGCCAATATTGTTTCGCGGACTATCCATAAATCTTTAAAAACACACTTGCAAAACGATAACGAAAAAAAACGTTATAGCACATTGCCTGTAATAGAGAATTTAAAAATTCTGAACATTTACAACTTAGATATTTACCAAATCTTGATTTTTATGCTGAAAGTTACAAAAAAGCACGTCCTCTTAAGTTTTGATCACTTTTTTGAACTCAATGGTTTTAATATTAACTTGCGGTCCAATCATAAATAAACATTTTATCAACCAAAAAACTCCTGTGAACAAATAGAACATTCTATCTCTTACAGAGGTCTTAAACTTTGAAACTCTCTAAGTTGTAAATTAAAGGGTGTCAAAAGGCTTACTATTTTTAGCACCAGTTGAAACTTTTTAACTCGCTTATCTTCAAACAATTTGGTAGTTACTTTAATTTTCCTTCTCCCATCACCATTAGTATTGTAGCAACTTCTTTATAGCTTTGACAACTTCTTGATCAGCTATTTCTCCGCTTGCTATATTAATTAGATGCTTACTAGTATCTTTGATAAATGGGTTAATATCTGTCATTGTTTCGATAACTTGGTTAAGAGATTGTTGCATCCAATTTTGTTGAGTCAATCTTTGCACGTGATGGGGAGAAAAATATTATATTGATATCAAGTTCAAAATTTATATTGATTTCGGTCTGGAATTCCTGAATCAACCTTGCTAGATTTGGTCCTCAACAACCAACCATTTTCGCAGTGCTTTTGTATTTTCAGTCAGTCTTATAGCACCACTAGAGCCTTTTATGATAGCGCTGCTTTGCTCGTGTCCCTAGTCTATTGGTATACTTGAAAATATATTGCTAGTTTTTTTAATGATAAAATTTGCATAAATTTTTCACTGCAACAGACTGGCAGTGATTTCATAGAACGTAAATGTATAGGTATCTATCTCGAGTAGCTTGCATAATAGCTAACGCGAAGATATATTGTAACATGTTATCGAGACATTGAAAGTGCAAGTGGAAAGTTTTTTCTCTGTGAGATTTGATAAAGAACAAAGTAAGCTTCTGCAAGTGAACAATCATGAGCCAAAAGTGGAATGTAGGAGAAGAAGACTTCTTTTCTTTGCACCAATTCTCAAATGACTATGGGTTTTCGTTTTCTAATTGGTAATGGTAATATGTCTGTTTTTGTAGTGAAGTGTAAGCAATGTAAATTGTAAGCACATCTAGTTTTTGTTAAGTGAGAAAATTTGAGAAATGATTCATTTGTACTTGATGTATAAACCAATGAACTATAGATTTGTTCATATCTGTCTAACCTGATCTATCTAGCAGCTTACCGTAAACTTTCAAAAGCCGCTATTTCGATATAAGTCCAAAAATATATCTATATTCTCCAAATTTCATTTAGACATATTTGGCAAGGGCAAATGCTGTTATAGATATTTCTCCAGGATTAAGAAAATTTGTTGTTTGTTTGTGGACTGGTGTTTAATCATTGCAAATGAAGAAGATTTTTCTTTAAAAAGTGCTAGCAAACTAGTTAGCACATTTCCTCTGGTCTAAGAGTCGAGTGAAAAATATTATCGTTTTTCTGTAATTTAGATTTTATAGCTTGTCCAGATTTTTAAAATCATTGTATCTATTGTCCTTTTACTTATTTGATTTATAACTACTTTATCTCCTCTTACTGCTGCTTTATATTAGTCATTATGACTTTCCTCAAAACATGATATTGATTTGGATAGCAAAAAAGAACTGTTATGATAAGTCTGTAAGTGATATATTTCTTGTTATAAACAAGAAATTATGTTGTTCTTGTTAACAGATAACAGATATATTGATTATTCGTTGTAAATTGCTCCTTTTTTTAAAATGGTTTAAAACTTATTTATATTATGTGTGTTTAAAGAAGATGTCTTTTCACTTTACCTTCTTTTTGAGCTCGATAAAGCCTTATACAAGAAATACAGTATAGAAATTTTATATGTGAACTATAAGTTTTAAAAACATACCCATTATTAATTTGTAGAACTTCGTTTTATGAAAAGCACTCTTATTGTGCCCACAAATCATATTAAATTTACCTATGAGTGAATTGGTCATAGAAACAAAACTAAAATATATCAATCGATATTCATTACAAAAGGTCTAGTAACCAAATAAAGCTAAATAATGACCTTCCCTGAATTTTTGCAAAAATACTAGTGTTTTTACAGGATTTGCTAAAAAATATAACACTTTTAACTGAGTGCACTTATAATAACTTTTTTTAAAGAGTCTGAGCCATATCTAAAATATTGTTTTACTGATTTTTATTAAAACAATTAGCTTTGACCCGAAATGTTAAATCAATAAAATCAAAATTATTCACTTCCAAGGCTTTCCTAAGCACAACCAAATTTTTGTAAGACAAAAAAACAAAAATATTTTTCAAAAATTGCACAGTAAGCCTAAATATTGACATTTAATTGGTTTTCATAAAATCTCACATATTGCATTGTAACTTGTCAAAAAACAATCTAAATAACCTAAAACTTGACAATTAGATGCAAAAAAAGTTTTATTCTTTTTTGAGAAATCTTTAAACGGGAGAAGATAGGGGCTGTTCCAGGGGTAAATTTTTGCATATTGGGTCATAACTGAAATATATTGCAGGTAGATGCTGAAAACAATTTCTTACACAAAGCAACATATTTTGAGAAATTTTCAACCAGGCAAAATATTGACCTTTAAATAGAGGAGATTGGAGGGGTGGGAGTGG
>JAUZNK010004742.1:0-10281 GCA_035046665.1 Euphysa ruthae | reverse complement strand
TTAACATTAAATATATTTGCTTCTTATTTCATGTTGAAACTACAGAATAACACAAGGTCTACAAACCAGGCATGTGCTAACACAACTGTTGTTGTATGTGCCAGCCATAAGCAGCCAAATATTTCCTTATCTACTGATGTTTTGAATAGTAAGGAATATGTGGATGTACTTGTTTCATTGAAACAGCAAGGCATAGAAGTTTCTTTCACTATTAGTTCAAAAAACGTTACTTTCAATAAAATTAAAGATCAAAACAAAACTCAAGTTTTTCGTTTTGAGCAGGAAGATCTAGATACAAATTTTTGTAGAAACTGTTCTGCAAGCTTGTGCATGTACAAGATTACTTGTTCTGCAAGGTATTTGATTAACAACAGTATGATTTCCACAAGTGATATTTTTGTGCATGTTAAAATGTTGAACAGTCATTTAATTGCTGGTCCTGAAAGTGTTTCTCTTAGTCTTGGTAGTAATTCTTCACATTCTATTCTTGTTTCATGGGTTTATCCAAGAGGTTGCTTGAGAAGCAGTTATACAACAGTATCCATTGCTATAACTGTATTGGGTGAGTTTGAATCATTTTACGTAATCTATTATTCACATTTGGCAGAAGGTGACGGTAATTTTTATTATATATAAATTTATTATTATTAGTTACAAGCTTAAAAAGTTAGCTTTTGTATTTTTTTTTTTATTTTTTAACGACAACAGATTATACATATTTTGGAGTATCCGATTTTAGGGAAAAAGGTCTTCACTTTTCTAGATTATAATGCTTCACCCCCATATGTCATTGATAATTAGTTTTCCATTTATTGTAAATGCAGACCATGTGTAAATTTATAAATGTGCTCCATGCTGAAAGATTATTTTTATTAAGTTTACATCAACCTGCAAAAAATTAAGGAGAAAAAATTCCTTACTTTAGTCAAATTTTATTTTGAATTGAATTAAAAGCAGATATTATCCCTATATTTTTTTTTTTGATTTTCTTATTTAATCATACTTACCAAAAGAGAACAAAACATTCATTTAAAACTCAGTTTGCTCATGGTGTGATTTGAGTTACTTGAATATTTACGTGACACAAGTCTCATAAACATTTCAACTCTGGAAGAACATTCACGTTTTTTTTTTCTTGGCTACCATTCATAAGTTTAAGTTTTATAAGAAAATTTCTGTACTCGAGACTATGACTTTAGTTCTGTTATCTGTAAAGATAATGTATAACTTTAATAATATATGCAATTTTAATCAAATTTTTCTCATTATTTCAGGTGGTAATACAACAAGAAAAGACGTTAATGCCAACGCGACATCAATTTTAATAGAAAACCTGCTTGCATTTACTAGATATTCAATAACTGTAAAACTAATCGCTGATGCCTTAGACAGTAAATCTACACAATTAGTTGATATCACAACAGATGTAGGAATACCTTCGCCTCCTCGAGAATTAGGACCAGCTGCATTAATTTCATCTCTCAATATAAAGTGGCTTCCACCTTTAAATTTAAATGGCCCATCTGTAACTTACAATGTTACTTTAATCGGATTTCGCCCATACGATTCTTCTTTCTATATGTTTAGAAATTTTACAACAACCAGTACAAATTTCAGACCATCGCCAGTTGTTCGACTTAAGGTCGGAAGTCTTTACAATATAACAGTAACTGCATTTAATAGTCGCTTTTCTAGTGAACCTTTAATTGGTCAAATACCAACAAAACCTTTTTTATTGATCGGTCCTGTACCTATTGTTCTAGTGCTGAAGTCATTATCTCCAAGTTCGATAGGAGTTCAGCTGTTTGAGGCGAGTAATGAAAATGGTCCTGTTTCGTATTATGAATTGATTGTGAGTGAAGATGCTGATTATATACCACCAAGAAAATTGACATTTAAAGACTATGATACTGCTGTAGTCAAACAATACATAAGTAAACAGCTTGATCCATTTATTAATAATAAAGTTGTAACAATTGGAGATAACCATATAAAATATGGTTACCGAAGTGCTCCTTTGAAATCTAATCACACCTACTTGGTGTTTTATAGATTCATTAGTGTTTGGGCTGGTCAAGCATTTGAAAGTAAAATCTCACCATTACTCACGGTTCATACCGAGGAAGACAAAGATTTGCTGATATTTTCAAGAAAGTTTATTTTAGAAAACGAAGTTTCGTTTATGATTAAAGCATTGTTTAATGAGTCATTTTATGAAGTAATTGTTTCACAAGTTGCCCTATTGGACCATGCTGATTTTTCTAATTACAAAGATTCTTTATCTTTAGGAATTTCTTATTATATTGCAAAAAAATTTGTTAATATCGAAGCACCAATAAATGTTGGCTCTGGAGAATCATTCTTAAACTATGATGATCCTCCACTGAATAAATCAAAAGAGTATTTTATATACGTAAGGTCTGCTATGAATACATCAGAACCCATAAGGTACAGGAAAATGAATCAGGTTATTCATAAAAAATTTCAAAACCAACCAAAACTGGAGATAAAATTGGCTGACACTACAGATAAAAGCTTTTTATTTACTATTTCTGGAAGTAATTTGGATTTTTCATCAAATGTAATGGTATTAGGTGTGAAGTTAGAATCAGGTACCTCCTTTCAAAAAAGTATGTACTATACACCATATGTTTCTTTTGATGAAGCTGATTTTGGTATACCATTTTTAATTGCGCAATTTAACTATGAAAATTTAAAATCTGTCATTAATTTACAATTTGGTGGTGTGAGAATTGATAAAAGAAAGCGTCGAAGCGCTACTATGGTATTTAGTGAAGTTCTTCCAGATGCTGATTATGTAATTTTTGCTACTTCTTTTTCATTGTCAACTAATATTACAACCCTGATCTCACCTGTATTGACTGTTCATAAGCTACGTAATAATTCAAAATCACTTTCAGGTGGAGCTAAGGCTGGTATCATAATTGCCGCCATACTTATTGTGTTAATAATCTTTTTTTTATGGATATATTGGAAGGTGTATCGCTATAAAAGAGAGCCCAATAAATCTGATAGTTTAGCATCCAAAAAAATTTCTACTATTGGAAAATCTAATATGGGTTATAACCCTGATGGCAACTATTATGGTTCAACACCGAAAGTAATTTTCAAATTGAATTATCCAATCCATCAAAGATACCAACCTGTAATAAAGTCTGAATTTGGACGCTATGTAAATAAAATGAAAAAGGACAATGAGTTTATCAAGCAATTTACCCTTTTGGATGAGCTAGATATATCCTTGTGTCAACTTGGGAAAGAAACTGAAAATATGAATAAGAACCGCTATGATGAGTCTCTACCTACCGATGGAAACAGATTCATCTTAAAGCCAGATAAGACAGAAAATTATAATGATTATATTAACGCAAGTGTTATAAATAGCTACTCCACCAAGGGGGAGTATATTCTAACGCAAGCACCTCTACCTTTGACTTTTAAAGATTTCTGGCTAATGGTGTGGCAAAGTCACTCATTGTGTATTGTTATGTTGTGTAAAAGAATTGAAAATGGTGTCGCAAAGGCTGTTTTGTACTGGCCTAACTTGAATCAAGAAGAAAAGTATGGCAAGATTGTAGTAAAAAATGAAGGTCAAGAAAAATTTGATGGTGAGTACTAAACATATTTTGATAACTAGTCAGCCAACTTTGCACTGTTTAAGCACCCATTTGGTAATTTAAATTTAAATTTGATTCATAATATACCTACATGTTATCGCTTTTATGGACTCCCAGCTTAACTAAGTCCTATAAATTCACCCCTGTCTGTTTGTCCATCTTACTGTCTATTTTTCTCCAAAGCCGTTCCTTACGTTTGTTTAAAATTTTGCACTGAGTTAACAGAGGGAACTTTTATTCCATGTAAAATTCTTGTTTACCAGGATCGTGCTTTGAAACTTGTCATATTTGGTACTTTCCTAATATCCTTTTATTAAATTTTTTTATTGCATTAAATTTAAGGGCCCTAGAGGGCATTTCTTACCCTACCCTTACCCTTATTTCTTTCTTATTTCTTTTATGTCCACTTGCCAGGGGGTTATAAACAGCAAAATTTTTGTCATCCCAAAAAAGATGTGATCTTTGAAATTGTTGCTTAATTTTGTTTTTTCACCATAAAATGAAATATAAATGCTAAATTATACTTTTAACTATAGATTTTTGGAAGAAAACTTAGATTTTTTTTTGTTTGAAAGGATGGATCTCTTTTTATAAAGCATCTTCTCATCAAGAGAACTTCTTTAAAATCCATATAAAGTTCCTTATTGAAAAAACATGACATTTTAATTTGCTTTAAAAATTTCTAATTCTACAATTTTCATATTCGGTGTAAAAAATAAATCTTTTTGAAATCATTTTGTTTTGGTATGTTTTATCTAAAAGTCTTTTGGCTATCTTTTAAAAATAAAGTCTGGTTGTCACTAATAGTCACTAAGATTAAACCAAATGATTTTTATTTTAATAAGCATTTATAGAGTTTCACACATTTTTATCAAATTTTTCACATGAAAAACTGTTGTTGGTCCTTAAACTTCTAAATGTTTAAAATAGTTTTATATTGTATTGATAAAATTGTTGATATTTTAGTTTTAGTTAAAAAAGGTTATGTACTATTATCTCTCTTTGCATTTCATTGTATAAATAAATCATTTGTGTTCTTAATTACTGTGATGAATGGCCTCATAGAGTTTTAAAAGGGGCAGATTATGGATGATTTAAATCTGATAGTTGTTCTCATACCTTAATTAACGTCTTTTTTATCTGTTTCTTTATTAAATCTTTGTCTTTGTTGTAAAGTTTTCTGAAATTTCAAAAACGCATGAAAATTGACATTATAGTTTTTTTTTTTTTTTTTAAATTAAATAAAATTAAGTTTTGCTAGCGTAAATAGGCAGGTTTTTTGGCGTAATGCGAAAGAGCCCTTATTTGGGCACTGATGATGGAGTTTTTGATTTGGGAACAAATGTTTACTATTATAGATTAGAATACAGGCCCTGAAATAGAAGTGGCTCATATGATGACTGGCACATTCTGTTGGTTTTGGTTTTAGTCTCCATATTATTCTGCTAGCCTTTTGGAGACATTTAGTAAGAGAGAGATTTTTTTTTCACTTTTCTTTACACATACTATTTTTGTTGTCAAATTTGATACTTTTTTCTTGTAATTTAAATTAGTTATTTTTAAAAACTGTTTAAAAAATGGAAAAGGGTTTTATATAAAATGCAGGTTCTAGTCTCCATCCCTCTCCCTTTTTCTCTTCCCCATCCTAACATTTTGGTCATGTGTTGTTTTATATGTTCATTAAAAAATTTGGATGTAAGAAATTATGAACACAATATGAATATACTTTTTTATAGGGAATATAGCATTCTAGACGCAGATTTTTAAAAAAAACTGCTGTAAATTTTACATAATCTAAACAGTTTCTTAATTTATTCGAATTTGAAAAATTTGAGATGTTTGGATTATATATATATATATCTTTTTAAGGAAATGTTAATACATTATCTCTAATACACTAAATCTATTAATACCTATTGATTTCTTGAATCAATACATTTTTGTCAATACAAAGAAAATTTAGTTTAGAAAAATAAAACATCATTTCTGTTTTCCTGGTTATTTGGTTTTGACTTGTAAAGTTCCTAAATGATTTACTGACACCGGCTAGAATTTCTGATAAAGCAGTTTTTTATATATCAAGAAAAGAAAAAATAGTTGTAGAGTGATACTTCTAAATTAATTCTTTTCCCATTTTTAAGCAAAATCAGTGCTACACCATTGAAATCTAGTATATCAATCCAGTAGTACTAATCAGAATAACATCGGTCTTTTCCTAACCTATAATTACCAGCATGGAAATCTCACATAGATTGAGGTAAAAGGCTATGCATTAAGCCGTTTAAGCATACAGGGCAAGGTCATTGTCCTTAACTTAACTTAATCTGCATACCTTGTGTACTTGATAATGTATCACTAGTGAGTGTTGCCATTGACTTTGATTTAGTAGAGTTGATTTTCTTTTGTGGTTTGTTGAAATCTGAACGATAAAATCAACTTAATCCAATAATGGATGTACTTAAAAGTCAAAAAATGCCCAAACCAAGTTGGTGTAATATCAGACCTCTCCGATGCTCCAAAGGCCTAATTTTGTAATTGGTCACGATTCATGGTCCTATTTATGTACCTAAGTAAGTTTTAGCTATAGGTCATTAGCTATAGGTCACAAGTGCAACATAACAATTTTGCTCTTGAAGTGGCTCTTGAAACATAGTGTGTGTGGTTGGACGATGTAATTTGTTTACGATGTGTTTTTAGACTTATTATTCATTTTTTTGCTATGCATTCTGTTTGTATATAGTTTTATTTCAAATGGAAAACAATAACTTAATACCTTATAAAAATTCCTACTAAAGAAAAGAAAATGGAAATGGAATGGTATTTTACCTGGTGGACAGAAAATAAAGAAGTAAAAGAAAACTTCTCTTAATTGCAGATTATAGATCTCCCTTAGCTTCTGAAAATAACTTTTTTATGGTACTGTACTTCCAAGTACTTGTGAACATTTAAAGAGATAACATGTTCAGATTTTGCAGGCTGTATAATAATTTGTAATACACATTGTATTATTGTCAAGTGTTCAAACTGTGACTGGATGAAAAAATTTTATATTTCACCTCGTATTAGTTCGAAAGAAAATAAACAAGCTCAAACCCAAGGTCCAAAAGGCTCTGGACCCAAAGCATTTTATGTTAATGTTAGGGCCATTATTGGTTTTTATAATATTGGTTGCGGGTTTGCGAAAATGGATACATTCTCATCCATTATGAACACAAAATATTGTCTAAACAACATTTTTACAACCTAACCAAGGAAATCATGCAAGCTTATAAAATTACAGCTCTGTGCATGCATATCTGTTGATGGATCTTGGCAGAAACGTGTTCATTCTTCGCTGCATAGTGTTGTAACTGCTATTTTAACTGCTATTATGGTTGCAAAATGTGGGATAAATAAATAAAATAAGATACTAGGAATACTTAATATGGAAACTTGACCACAACTGCCAAATTAATTATGAAAAATTTGCTGGAGCGATGGAGTCAGCAGAATATTCTAAAAAGTTGGCAATTCCTTTTGTAGAACATATGAACTATAAGTCTACTGATGTTGTCAAAAAGAAGAGGAAGACCATCAGGGCCAAAAAGAAAGGTTTCACTGATTCACTAAATGAGAAGGAACCCCTTGACTCATATATTGAGCCCTTTGACTCATTCTACTGGATGTTATTAACCTTTTTTATTCAAAGCGTAGCTGTGAGCCGGTTTCTAGTTTTCTTTTTCATTTTTCTAGCTTTTGTGTTTTTCACTAAATTAACAGTTTTCAAAACAGAATAACTTAAGAAAACATGAAGCTTTCATCTTCAAATTTTCAGGATTGGTTCATGGTAGCTAAATGATTCATTTAACAGTTCAATTTTACTTAAAACATCTCTTGTCTTGAGAAATTGATGAAAATATTTGTTAATTTATATCAATTTATCTGAAAATAACCATGTTTGGAATAAAAAGTCTCTAATTTCATTTTTATTGATTTAGGTACAAAATGAAACTGTTAATTGAATTGATAAGTAATTAATAAATATCATGAACAAGACTTCCAAGTTTCAAGACATTTAGAGAAAACTGGATTTTGTTATGTAGTCGCAAAATTTATAGACTGACGGCTGTTTTTTAGTAATTTAGCTGTCATTATGGATTTCTGAACAAAATTTTTTTTTAAATGGAATTTTCTTTATTTGATATCTTTAATACATTAAACTATGAAAAAAACCCCTAAGGTCATGCTTTTGTTTTTTTATGTGACTACCACCTTAACGTATTGGGTTAGTCATTTTCTCTATATCTAAATATTTCCCAAACCTGTATATGTGTGCTAGGTTTTTAAATAAATCATTGAGGTAGTTCTGCGATGCTAACTGGCAAACAACAATGACAGCAAAGTTAAAATGTGTTCTGTTTATTAAAATAAAGAGAATTTTTAATTTTTGCTTTCCAGACACTTTCAAACAAATATGACAAGACATATTTTTATATGTAAATTTCTCTGCCCAATAGGTTAGTGGCATATAATTTAATCATACAAAAAAGGATCCATCTTCAACTCATTTGCAGCAGACTTATGAATGAGGTGGGCAGTATATTTTAGTTTACTAGCATGTTTCATTTATATCTTTTCTTTATTCCATCTGTTGGTATCACAAACTTTTTCTCTGTAACTTTTTCATTTTTAATTTTCATTCTTATGTTCTTAAGCAATCAAGTCAGAAGTATGAAAATTTTAGAATTAGATTTTAGAAAAAAAATTTTTGGTATTTTCTTTATATTATTTTAACAGGCAGGTATAAAGCCAATAGCAATTTTGTTTTGACACAAATTTATTAAGCGGTAATTTTGTCAGCGCTAATAGGTGTCACGCCAACATCATGAAATATTTAACCCTCGAAGAGTTGTTTCAAAGTTAAAAAAATTAAAAGTAGAAATTATTCAATAAGTATTTAATAAATAAATCTGTATTAAAATGGGTGCTTATTAAAAACATATAATAATAAGCTAAGGCCAATGCTCGAATTCATGAAAATATAACTAGTTTATTTATCGTAGATTCTACTGCAGAATTCAGTAATTAACCTTAAGTTCATTTTCAGTTTTGTTTTAGATTTAGAACGTTAATATTTTTTACTTTAATGCCAAAAATTAATAAATTTTTTCAATGCATGCGTTTATTAACATTGTTAAGTTTTTTTGCTCAACTATTTATTTATTTATTTATGACTCATTATTTTCACAAATCTAAGATATAAATATATCTTAAGAATAAAATGAAGTATTAATTACTTTTAGCCACTTTATACTTCTTCTAATGAACGCCAAGTTAACAAAGTTTTTGTTGCGTGTTATCTATTTTCCAATTGCCTACAACTAAATTAGAAACTGATTGATTCACTCATGTTTTGTTTTTTTTATCTGTTATCCAGTTATACTCTGTAACAATTAATTTAAATTTTGTGAAGTTCTGTGATGTCTATTTTGAATATAAATCCTCAAAAATCGACAACATTCAATTCATTGCAAAAGATTAAACAGGTAATGCTAATTAATGGTAAGTGGTAAGATATTGCTAAACAACTAGCATAGCAGTGTTTTTTTTTATTTTTATTTTAAATCATTGTATCTATCTTTAGGCTACACAGTTACAACATTTCAGTTACAAAAGAAACCTGATCAACCTCGACAGTTGAAGTTATTCAATTATCTTGATTGGCCTGACAACGGAATCCCTGTTAGTATCCAAGGACTAATGTCTTTTAGAGAATCTGTCCATAGATGGAGTCAATTATATGAATATCCAATCATCGTACACTGTAGGTAAGCCATAATATTTTCTTGTATATTTTTATAAAATCAGTATGATAGTCTTTTCCAACACATTTCCTCAAACTTAAATGTAAATCGTTTGTTAAGCTCTTTTAAATAGACGATGACTTACGTTCATTGTAGTTTTATTTTAAGATCAAGTTATGAGTCAAAATTTGGCTAAGAATAGTAGCTGTTCTGTATTACAGAAATTTATTATTCACTTGCCCAATGTGTTTGCACTTTCAAACCTTGCTGATGTATTTGCTCCTTAATAAATGGATTTATGAATTCAAGCTCGTTAGACTCATGTTTTCAAAAATAAATATTAGAAGATATAAAAATGTTTATTACTTATTTCTTTTGACTTCACCATTATTGGATATGGTATTCTATCAATTCATCCATCTCTTCATGTCTCTGATTATATAACTCACTTTTTCTTGGAACTTTTAATCAGTTCTAAATTTGTAAGGAACAAACTTTGCCCATAGATGAGCATTTTGATCACTTTTACTGCTGGTATCTTAGCTGGTTGAAGATCTTGTTGCTAGATATAATGTTGATAAAACCAGTTTTTTTTTTTGTAGTTTAACTAAGTTATACATATTCTGTATATCGATGTGGGAAGCAGTATGTATGTATGTATTTATGTGTGCGTGTGTGCGTGCGTGTGTATGTATGTATGTATGAATGTGTGTGAGAGAGAGTGTGAGAGTGAGTGTGAGAGTGAGTCTGAGTGTGAGAGAGTGTGATAGTGAGTGTGAGTGAGAGAGTGTGTGTGAGTGAGTTTGTGTATCTTTGAGTGTGTGTGTTAGTATGTGAGTTTATTAGTGTGTGTGTATATA
>JAUZNK010004741.1:0-10282 GCA_035046665.1 Euphysa ruthae | reverse complement strand
TTTTTTTAAACAACGTTCTTAACATTTATTTTGTAATATTTTTATTGATAGTGAATAAATACTTACTTACTTACTTACCTACTTACCTAAGCAGTCATCCCTCAAGAGAAAAAGGGAAAATTACATTTTGTTAATATTTTCAAGCAATATTTTGCACAATTTGTGTTTTTGTTTTAATTGATTAAAAAAAAAAAAAAGTCTCATAAAAGTTTGATGATAAACAAATATTTTTAAAATTAGCTGATTCTTGAGAAATAAGTTAAGTCAGCGAGAGATTTTATGTGCCTCTAGTGCCATTAAAGTTTTACTAAAAATCTAAACGATCGCCATTCCCTCTACTGAGATGAGGTAGTTAAGGGTAACAGAACCATGAAATAAAAGTAACGGAGTCATTAAGTAAGAGTTCAAGAAATAGGATGGACCATTCAAGATTTAGGACAGACCATTCAAGATTTAGGACGGACCATTCAAGATTTAGGACGGACCATTCAAGATTTAGGACGGACCATTAGATATAAAATATTACAAAAACTAATTAAAATGAGAAATAAAATGAGGTAGTTTTTGACTGACTGACTTTATTTTTTATGTTTGTTTTATGTTTTTCAAGGAAAGTGGGACTTTCAAACCCTCTCCGTTAAATTTTGTAGACATTTCAGATTCTCAAGAACATTGGTAATGTTTTCACTAAGTTTTAGTGTTTTTATTATTCTTTTTCATATAAAGACGATCCATAATTTTCCTGTGCTTTTCTAGTTTTCTTCTGAGAGATATTTGCACTGTGATATTATCTATCATTTTTTAATAAGTTTATCGATGATTATTAACAATGTTGGGTGTGTTGTTGGGTGTGTTGTCGGGTGTGTTTTGTTATGGAAAATTGTTTTTATTATTTGAGAAGGAATTAATTTTTGCCTGGGTTGAAGTTAAAGCTTCTGATAAAATACAGTTGTTTGATTACTACGCATTCAGGAGTCGATTGTAATGTGTTAAGAGATGGATACCATGTATAGAATTACTTTAATTCTTGTTTTTAGGCAAACAGAAGAAGCAACAGCAGCACTACCATCTTGGTGTTGGTGATCCCGCAGAACAGGTCAAACCACCTTTACCGCAGCAATCTGTTGACTTTGTAATTATGCTAAAGAAAAATAACAAACCTGTTCTTAAAGACTTGCCGATTCCAATCACTTCAGACTTGGCTGCTAATATCCACGACAAACAAAGAGCAGAACGGGCTGAACATGAAGAGATGAAACGGCTTGTATTGGATTACAATCAGCGCCAGGAAGAAGAGTCATATAACGGTATTTTTTATTTTCTTAGACATGTAAATTGTTTTGTATCACAATACGATTGCGTTTTTAAACATATTAAAAATTTTGGAAAAAACATGGGATTTTCTTTGTGATATCATTAACTGTTAATGCAGAATTAACAGTTTAGAATCACACTTTGTCTAGACGCTGTTGTGATTGTACTAGTGAATAATTTAGGTTAACTTCAAGGTCGACAGTTAAATTCTAATTGACTTTCAAATCTTCAACTGGTTCTTTTCTCCGGTTTTATAACCTCATAACCGTTATTGTAGATTGTCTAACCATAACAAACACTAATATAGTTAAGCCTCTCAGTGAACTTCTTGATACCAGTCTTGCTCTTCATGCCACTAAAATGTGTGAAAAAGTAAATCAAACGCCCTAAATAGAATATGTGACAGGTTAAACCAAGAAATAACCTGTAAGTTTGGAAATTGTTTTATACTGCTGATGTTCATTTATTGTCTCTTAATTTAGATGTTTTGCAACAAAATAGCTAATGCACTTTTCAATCTTGATCATAAGAGAGCCCTATAATCATAACTCTTTAATACTATTTGAAGAAGCTTTGCTTTGCTTTTCTTTGCTTTGCTTTGCTCGCTCGCTTGCTGGTTCGCTCGCTCGCTTGCTTGCTTGCTTTATCAGTGTCTTCCAACTTCAATCAGACTATGTTTGCTGTAGTAGGCAACGTTTTGTATATAGCTTTAATAGGAAATGAGGTACGGGCTTATTCCTGAATTTTCTTCCAGCTGATCTTTTTTTAAACAAACTGTTCTTCCCAACGTACTCATGCCTTGCTAACTGCATTGAATCAGATGTACGTCCCGTTTTTCTTGTTCCTCTCTCTTTATTTCCTTCACTACTAACTGTCTTTTTTGTTTGAACAAAACAGTGTGAAATTCCACGTCCACACCCCTTCTCTGTTCTTCTGGACACACTCAGCAATGTTTGCATGCTGCAGGTTTCCTATTGCTTTTTCAGTCGCCTTCTCTGCTAACCATTTCCCTGATTTTACTGTTCGTGGATCCTTAATTTTGGGTTATTGGAAAACCGTCGCATCATTACCGTTTTCTCTTTTGCTGCTTTATTTTCTTTTGTAATTGATGTCATAGGCAAAATTAGTTTTTTCTGAAGATTGCTGTGTTATTCAGGGCTTTGGGTAGATCCAGCCACTTCCTGATGTTTACAGCACAACGTTCTATGAATTCTACTCTTGTTAAAGGAAGGTCATACCTCTGCAACAACCTCATCAATCTTAGGTACAGGAAAAATTGTAGACACGAGCATTGGTATTTTCCAGGAAGATCTGTCAAAAGCAGTGAGTCCTTTACTTGTCTGATTTTCCAATGCTGCTCCTTTGTACCGATCAATGTAATTATACCTAATTACAGCCCCCACACACCTTCTCTCCCCAACACCGTAGTTCAATTTTCGAAAAATTCCCCTATCTGATAACATTTATACATTTAATTTCACTGAGCTAGCCTCATTGTACAAAGATGTGATAGTAAAGCATCCATGCTTCATGTTATGATTAAATCATATGGGTATATATTTATATTTATATACCTAAAAAGAAAGAAAAATTTATGTTATTTAAATTTATTTTAAAGATATTTCATATTTAGGAATCATTAAGCAAGCCTCTAAAATTAAAGGTTTTTATTTCATTTTTTTGGTTTTTTTTTTTTTTTTTTGGTTTTTCACGTTTTTCATCCACTTTCCATTTGTTGCAGAAAAAGCTAACATGTGATTTTATTGTAGTTTACCTCAAGTATTTTCCTAACTTTTAGAATTAATGGCTCATGTTCGTCCGGCTAAAAGAGGTGGTTACAAACAGTCCGCAGGTTATAAAGTTACGAAAGCTGGTGGCAACCAATCACGATTGAGGTCACGTGATACAGAGCAACATTTATTTGGCAATTCCATAAGGTTCGACTTAATTTTTGTAAATTTTTTGACATACACCTAGAGTTATTTAGAAAATTTTCATTTTTAAGGGGGTTTTTTTCATGTACCTTTCCGTATGAGCAAAGGTTAAAGAGATTTTCATTTCCGGATGAATGAACTTAAATTCATCCGGTAAATGAAGTTCATCCGATAAATGGAGCTCATTATCCGGTAAATTTACTAATAATCTTTTTATTCTTAAAAAGAAAAAATTCGTACTAAGCCCATCAAATTTTAAACGTAAATTTTTATATATGAATGAAATCCTTTAATTCTTAATAGGGAACATCTTTTTTTGTCAACATCGTGGTGTTAATTTCAATGTACTTAACCGCTTATTGAGAACCGAGCCTTCTGCAACTTGAATTTGGAACACAGTATTCGAAATTGATTAAGTTATCACAAACGTTCATTTGAATTCAAATTCTTTAAGACCAACTAAAATAATGGATTCGTCAGGAAAAAAAAACTGGAAATCTACAGCTGTGTGTATAAGGTAAGTGTTACAGATTGGCGCATGGATAACGAAGAAAAAATTAGCAATGTAAAAAATCAGAGCGGCAAAAACAGCACTGCATAGCACTTGGAAGAGGTTACATGGCAAGGTTTTCACTGATGGAAACATGCTGAGTACAAAAAAAACGGATAAAATCTTAGACAGATGGGGTTTTAGCATAAAGTTAAGCAGTTGTTTCAAGAATAATATTCTAGAAAATAATCAAGTACTCAAACGAATGACTCTGGATTTATGGCATGAGGATTGGCATTTTATTTCGAAGAAAGAGCACTTCGTTTAAGCTGGTTAAAAAGATGTGGTACCAGCTATAACAAATTTATATTTTAAACAGATTTGTTATTTATTCAAATAAAAATTTGCAAATAAGCTCCGTCCTGTTGGTACAATGAGACATGATGTCAATTTTACAGCTAAAAGAAATAATGATGGATCATGTTGCAGATCCTTTCGTGTCAAGAATCTTGGGTCCGTAGAGTGCATATTACATTTCTAGTCCAATGCTTAGTGTGATGAATCTATGATGATTAAATGTGTGAATGAGCAATGGCGTAACATCTATATTGACTCTCTGAATCAAGTGGAAATATTTTAGTTCCAGATGTGTATCGAGCTCAACAGGTGTCAAAGTTTAGTCAAAGAAGATCAAAACTGAACTGGCTGATGTACCATTTAAATTAGTATAAATTCTAGACTTTGAGATATTTTACAGCAAGTTTTTTTGATCCAAAAAAGCTATAAGCGTCAAGGATTTGTGAAGATGCGCTATTTTGGTACGTATGGAATGTCGCTGCTAGAATTTAATTATGTGTGTGTTTAGCTAAACTGTCCATAGTCGTTCGAGTGTGTCATGAATCTCGTGTATTATGCTTTAAGTTATTAGAAGGTTACAGATTAGATTAGAAAGATGTATGGAACTCATGCTCATCCCTGTTACCAGGCGTGCAGTCTCCCCAATATCTGATAGGCAAAACTAATATGGCTGAAGAGAGTTTGAACCAAACAGCCGTCAATGTCTTGTCTGGAACTTGCTAAACATTTTAAAGAAATATCAGTGCGGAGACAAGCCGCTCTGTATTCTTATTTTTGTCTAATTAAGGCAAGGTTTTCCATCTAAAGTCTTTTAAAGAAAAAGTGCTTGGGTATTGCTTCATACATTGAATTTACTTCCTTCTGAGCTAGAGGAGTAAACATCACTGTTGTATATAATTGTACATTTAAAACGCAAAAATCGTTGACGTCATCACAACTTTCTGCGATTTAAAAAAAAACGTCTTGAAGCGAACTTATTTCAGAAAGGAGTATCACTCTACTTGCTCATTGGATATTTATTACAGGTGTTCTAGCTTTTGGGACTTGGAATATGCTATCAACACCTTTGCACATTGGTGTTGTAGTGTATTTTTCTTCTTGTGTTATAAGCAAGCGGTTAAATCAGTATAATGGCGTGAAGATCTTGGCATTTAATGGTGTGTAGATCTTGGCATGTAACTAATTATTTATTGAATGAACTAAGTTTAGTGTAAAAAACTTGGATGCTCTGCAGACTGAAATTATATATATATTTTTTTTTTTTGTAATTCATGCGATGTCTTTATTATGTTTAGTTACTTTAAGCTTGACGAATCTGCCACAGCTTGAACTGAATTACTATTGGATTCACTGCGTATGAAAGATTTTAAATTTAAATGCCATGCCCATCATGTGATGTCATGCACGTTATGTGTTGTCATGCACGTTATAAGTTGTCATGCACGTGAAGAATCAACTTATTTTTGTCGCTAAATTTTGTTTTACTTTTATTTTAGACGTTAAAAAGAAAGCTCAGTTGGCCATACATCGGGAGTCCGCATATATTTACATGTTGCATCGGATTGTTGCTCAAAAAGCCAAGATGCTATTTGGAAGGTTACGTCGCTGTTGGGTGCTCGCTAGTTCGGCACAATTCACCGTTCTTTGATGTTTTTCAAAAAATTAGTATTACACGTCGGGATGAATTAAAGAATTTAATATGCTGAGTAGTTGTTTCTCAGAGAATAATGATGATTTACAAAATGTAAAAAAATTTTTGCTTGTCTCTTTTGTCTGTTTTTGTCCGTATAGCATGCTAGGATTAGCCAAAAAACTACCCAAACCCGAACAAAAATGATATAAAGCTAAAACTTGGCATCTATTTCTACTACGATATATTATCATAACTACAATTCGTAAACACAGACAAAAACATTTAGATGTTAGGCATTCAGCAGGTTTTAAAATTTTACTAATTATCTACATTGAGATTGTATGGCTACGTTTAAAAATCTTCTTTCAAAAATATACACAAATGAAAAATAGGTGACAGGGCAATTCTTCCCGGAAAATTCCCCCTGGAGTATTGCTACTCGGAAAATTGCCACCTAAGATAAATGCTATGCAGATAGTTACTAGCGGGATAATGGCTACCAAGTACAATTGCTACCTGGATAGTTGCTACTGATGATTAACGGAAAATTGCAAATATATCATTTCTCTTTATAATGTGTTATAACGTTTGCATTACTTGTAACAATGATTTTCGGCTTAAAACCAACTCTTGAAAATTCGTTACTTCTAAAATGTTCCCATTTCTGTGCGTCGTTTTTCTTCTGGTTTACTGCTTTCAAGCTTCCAGTCACTCTGCTTTGTAGTTGTCTAGATCTTGGTATACACTTTATCATCGAAGCTTTCCAGAACAAATTCAACGATTATTGCTCGAAACATGTCTGGTTGATCATTCATAACGTTAACTATCACTTCCTGTGTTTTACCATTAGGTCCTGACCTCGTTATTTATATAGGTCTTTTTGGTTGCGTCATCCAGCAAAGAATTGACGATAATCTTCTTACCTCGATTTTTCAGGACATCTGGATTAGTTATCAGGTCTACTTAATGATCACAAAAATTTTTATTTTGTTCAGTTGCTTTAGACATCATTTTGTGCGCAGCTTCGTTACTTTGCTCCTCTTCCGTGGTTGCCTTTATCTGATCAATTCTTTGGTTAGTTAACTTGATTAACTGGATTCTTTTTATGTAACAGTCTGCAGTGCGTTTCTTTGTATCCCTCTTCTCGGCATATTCTAATCTAATCACATGATTGACCAATGTGATTCTCCCCAAGACATTTGTACCATAGGCTGAGAAGCTTCATTTTCCTCGTCTATGCTGTTGAATTCATTGCACAACGAGATCCAATGTCCACACGTCTGAAAATCCGGTTTTTTGTTACTATTGAACTTCAATCCTCTTTGACGAGTATCGTTTATTTTTTCAAAGTCAGGTCTTTTCTTTCTATTGTAATGCTAGCGTTTGACAAATTATGAGAAACATGTTTGCAATGTGTTGGGAAACAAATGGTAGGAAGAGTTCGTCACTTTTTAGTCATTTAGAGTTCTGCAATACAACACAAACTACAGGAGTTTATGCTGACCACGATTATACAAAAGAACACACTTTCAATGTTAATGTTATTACAGCGGATAAACGCCAAGAATATAACATGCGATTACCATGGTGCGAGCAATTTTAACTAAAAATTCTATAATTTCATCCAATACAAAACTAAAAAATACAAACGATACGAGTTTCCATAAGTGGTTCTGCCTTAATGATACCCGGTTCGAACTACCACTACCTAAAAACAGATGAGTGGCAAATACTCCTCAAAAACAAAATAACATGAAGCCGTTTGCATGGTATTCATGGTTGTTACGGGCTAAACATGCTCAGTATTGGAACAATGTAAGGCGTGGGCTAATTTAATCAGTTGTTTCCAACTCCAAATTTAAAAACTTTGAGAAGGGTCACTTTGAAGAAGAAGCGCTAACTTCTTTGAAAAGCATAGTAATTCAGAAAAAAATCCTTTTGACTTACACTCTCCACCATTGTCACTTCATAGCACTTTAATTTTCTTTCCACTGTAATTCTCTGCCTTGGCTTTCCATTCTGTAAACTTCATTAAAACCTCGCTTTTATGCTTAAGAACGTACCTAGATTTGTCGTCAATAAATGTGACAAAGTATTTCGTATCACTTAATGATTTTACCTCGATTTTTCTACATACATCACTGTGTGTTAACCCAAGGGTAGTTTCCGTTTTTTCCCTCCTGATTTAGGGAACGGTAATCGGTGATGCTTCCCATCAACACAAGGTCCACAAAACTTGATTTCTTCGATACATCACAGTAAAAATCATCGACTAGTGGATCACTGAAAAGTTTTTATCAAGTTACCTGCTCCAAGATGGCCAAATCTCCGATACCAAACATTTTCTTTTGTGTCCTTTTGGCTAGTACATACCTTTAAAACGGTAGCTGATTTTTGATTTCTGACAAGGTTTAGATGATACAAGTTTCCGGATTTTTTGGCTGTGGCGATCATACTCTCTCCATCCAATATATAATAGCTTTCTTCTTCAAAATTTACGTCTTTACCAGGTTTCGTGACTTTCGCAATACTGAAAAGTTTTTAAGATTCTTGTTGGACCAAATTTGTTGGTCCAAAATTGTTGGTCCGAGTTTGTTGGTCCATGTCAGTGTTTATTAATATATAATTATATTCATATACAACTATGTAAGCGTTACCAACGTTAAATAAATAAATGAATGAACGAATAAGACAAATGCAGTACATTAGGAACATCGTAAAGGTAACATCGTTTATTTTGTTACTTGAAACGCTCAAATTTAATTCGACGGCACCTTTTCCAGCTGCTTTTACAGAATATCCGTCACCAACTGCGATGTCTAGCGGCTCATCAAGATCCGAAATATTGATAAACTAACCTTCATCGTTGTACATATAACAAGAAGCTCCAGAATCCACGATCCAGTCACATTTGACATCGTCAGCGCATGGTCTACAACTAATCCGATGACATCATCATTTTCTACCATTTCCGAATTTTCTCTCGTCGTGTATGCTCTTTGTTTATTCGGCCATTGCTTTTTGGACTTTTGATTGCTCCACTCTTTTTGAATCTTTAGAGAGCTCGTGGCAATCTTTTCTGATGTGACCATATTTTCTACAATGATCACATCTCGGCCCTTTTCCACTGTTGCGTTGTTTAGGAATCATCGGTTCTACCTCCAAACGTGTGTCTGTATCTTTATGTTTTCTTTCTTCATGGAGAAGTCTTTCTGTAACAACCTCGATTTTTGGAACTTCATGGCTTGCTTCCAATGCTGCTACTAACACTTCATACGATTTCGGGAAACTTGCCAATAAATGGATAACTCTGTCTTTTTCATTCAGTGGATCACCAATAGTAGTCAGCTCGTCGAAAATTTCTATCATCGTTTTGATACTGTTTGTATTTCCTTCAGTTTTAATGAATAGAACCTCTGTTGCAACGTTGTTTTGTTAGCCCATGTCTTTTTTTGAACTTGGTTGGCTATCTGCTTCCAGACATCAGCAGGATCACCTGATTCCGGTCCAAGGAGGTACAAAAGTGACGGGTCCAAAGACAAAGCGACAGTTGCCAATGCACGATATTTTCGAAGCATGTACTTTCCATGTTGTTCTGTTCAATATGCAGAATCAGGAACTACTCCAATTTCATTAACAATGTTTCAAAAACTTTATCATATCAGCGCTATTTTACACTGCACCTTCCATGTTGCATAGTTTGATCCATTCAATGGCTTTATCAACATCCTGGTTGCTTCCATAGTTGTGTTCTGGATAACTCTTTTCCAATTTGCAATCAGTTTCAATGCAACAATAGCTTTAAACATTTAAACAAATCCAAATTTTTCTGAATCTCTAGATCAAAAGTTCTTCCAATGCTTCTTCAAACTTCTCCAGCGATGTCTGGGCCCATAACCTTTTGCAAATCAACAATTAGAAGACGAAGTATAACCAATAAAAGTTTATTAAACATTAATGTAATTATTGTAATTATAATATTATTATATATATTTATTATTAATATAACATTCTACAAAATATGCGCCCCATTTATGCCATTTTATAAATTTCAACCTAAGCGGAAAACTCTCTTATTCGTGTGATTTTTATATAATCATATACAACTTATAATACAATGGTCACTTTGATGACCTCAGATAAATTAAATCAAAAACGCAAAAATGTTAATAATAAATGCTGAGTTGCTTTCTTAGTTTTCTTTAAGAATTTCTTCTTGTTTATCTGACTAGAGTCTCATATATTTCAAAAAGAATTCTAATAAGTATCAATATGTACCTGATTGGAATGCTTTTCCTTCTTCTTTAAAAAATGAATAATAGCCCTAACTGCTGATTCTATTTCCACGGTCTTTTTAATTACAAAAACACAATAAAAAACTTTATCTATTTAACACTATTCTCTCTCAGTACAATCAAATCTTTTAATTTTTTTTCTTTTCCTTACTTTCGTTTGTTGTCTGCCCCTTCTGTCTCTTTCCTCGTACTAAAACTGCTACCGCAATTATAACAGTTTGTTGTGCGATTGCGAGTAGCCTGAAACTAAGATGTACAT
>JAUZNK010004739.1:0-10283 GCA_035046665.1 Euphysa ruthae | reverse complement strand
TGTAGATATGTATGCATGTGTGTGTGTCTGTGTTTTTTCTGTGTTTCTGTGTGTGTCTGTGTGTTTTTCTATGTGTGTCAGTGTGTCTCAGTGGGTGTCTGTGTGTGCCTATGTGTCTGTGTTTGTGTGAGTGTATGTATTTGTGTAGATGTGTGAGTATATATTCGTGTACGTGTGTGTGTAAGTAGTTGTGCCGCTGTGTATTTGTGTAGGTGTATATGTGTGTATGTATTGCGTGTGTTTATGTATGGTGTGTATGGTGTGTATGTATGGTGTGTGTATCAAGTGCGTGTGTATGGTGTGTGTATCAAGTGCGTGTGTATGGTGTGTGTATCGAGTGCGTGTGTATGGTGTGTGTATAGCGCGTATTTCTATGCAGTGTGTGTGTTTTTGTGTCGTGGTTGTATGGTTATGGAGTGTATGTCTGTGTATATCGAGTGTGTATGTGTGTATAAAGTTGATGTGTGTATTAAGTGTAAGTATGGCGTGTGTGTATGCAGTATGTTTTTATGCATTGATTGTGTCTGTGTATGGAATATTTATGTGTTTTTGGCGTGTTTGTATGTGTATGGATTGCATGTGTGTATGTGTGTATGGCAAGTGTCTATGTGTGTATTGAGAGAGTGTCTGGCGTGTCAGGGTGTATGGCTTGTTTGTGTTTAATGTGTTTGCGTTTATATGAAGCTGTTGTGTAGTTATGGAGTGGGTGTGTGTGTCTGGCATGTGTGTGTAAAATGTGTGTGAATGGTGTGTGTATGTTGTGTTTTTGTGTTCATATGTATGCTTGTATGGTGTGTGTATGTATGTTGTATGTAAGTCTATCTGTGCATATTTGTATGGTGTGTGTGTATGGTGTTTGTGTATAGTGTGTATGTGTGTTCATATGTGTGTGTGTATGGTGGGGGTCAGTGTATGTGTGTATGTTTGTGTGGTTTGTGTGTTTGGTGTGTGAGTACGTTGTGTGTGTCAATGTTGTGTGTGTATTTGCATGGTGTGTATTTGTGTATGGTTGTATGTGTCTAAGTGTGTATATCTGTGTGTTTATGTGTATATGTGGGTGTATGGTGTGTGTGTATGGTCTGTGTATTTGGTGTGTGTATGGTGTATTTGTGTATGTATGGTGTGTATGTCTTTGTGTGGTTTGTGTGTATGGTATGTATTTGTTTTTGGTTGTATGTGTGTAAGTTTGTATATCTATATGTACGTATGGGTATATATGTAAGTATGCATGTTGTTATGTATGCGTGTATATATGTATATGTGTGTGTATGGTTTGTTTGTGTATGGTGTGTGTATGTATATCTGTGTATGGTGTGTTTGTCTATGGTGTTTGTCGCTATGGTGTGTGGATGTTTTTTATGTGTGTATATGGTGCGTGTGGGTATAGTGCGTGTGTTTGTATGGCGTGTATATATGTATGGCATGTGTGCACATAGTGTGTGTGTATGGTAGGTGTGTATTTATGATACAATCAACTTGGTAAAAAACATTGGAAACAACCTGGTCAATAACAAGAGGTTCATATTTTCACCATTTTGATTTGAGGAAATTTGAGATTCTATTTTAGTTACTGCAGGAGAATTAAGATTGAAGTTGTTTCATGTTAGCTAGCTGCTAACTTAAGGAAAGCACCTAAGCTTACAAACAGAGTATTACCCAGGTTATTGTAAGCAAATGTTCCTATAGCTCTTGTAATTTTTGATGATTCCACGATTGCAGCTACACAATCTTACTTCCCAGATGAACCTTCTCATATTCTTAGAGGCTGGAATCTTCCGATATTCTTAGAGGCTGGAGTCTTCTCATATTCTTAGAGGCTGGAGTCTTCCCTTATTCTATTAAAAAAGGCAATGTTGTTCCAGTTCATAAAAATTCAAATTACCAGGTTATTAACAATTAGACCAATATCATTATTACCAATTTTTGATAAGATTTTTGAGAAAGATTTATAAAATTTTTAAATCCATTATGAAGTTACGGAAAAAAACAATCAGGCTTTCGACCGGGTGATTCTTGTGTGAGTCAACTTTGTGAGTCAAACCTTTGGTAGCAGTACCTTTCTAGAAACCAGGGCTGTATTTCTAGATATGTATAAAGCATTTGATAAGGTCTGACATCAAGGTTAACTTTTAAATTGAAAATCTAAGGCATTAGAGCATCAATCTATAATATGCTAAAAAATTATTTCCAAAATCGAAGTCAAAGTGTAGTTCTCTACGGTATCTGCTCAACATGGCAAAAAATTACTGCTGCAGTACCTCAAAGTTCAGTCTTGGGTCATAACCATTTATCTATATCAATGATCTGCTTGATAATGTTACTTTAAACTCCAACCTTTTTGCCGATGATGATACTTCTAATTTCGCAATCGTTCTTATCACTGATGTATATAGTAAGAGATTAAAACAGTGAACTAGAGGTTATTACAGACTGTGCTATTCAGTAAAAAATGGTATTCAATCCAAATCCAATGAAACAATGAAACAAACACACGAGGTTTTTTTTTCTCACAAAAAAAATTCTGTTTTATCACGGAATTCGCATAAACACCTGGGTCCAACACTTGATAGTAATTTCGGGTTTGAAAATTATTTTAATGAAAAAGCATCTGTAGCTAATAAGCGTATTGAAGTTATAAGAAGATATTTCGTGTTAAGCATCACTAAACATTCACAAGTCTTAAATTAGACCTCACTTAGATTATTCTAACATTATTTTTGATCAGCCACACAATGAAACTTACTGTAGTAGAAATGAGACTGTGCAATACAACGCTGCAATTGCAATAACTGGCATAATAAAAGGAAATTCAAGAGAGCGACTTTACCAAGAGATGGGATTCGTGGCTTAAGAAAGTTCTGAATATCTAAAGTCTATTTATCACCTTTTTTAGTATTATACTAAATAGGAGAAATTTGTTTAGAATTTCTATTGTGTTTCAAACTATTTTTGATCGACATTTTGTTAATGTGTGAAAGAATGGATTAAGCTTGATCCAGTTGTTCGTGAGCAAAAGTCCTTATATGGTTTTTACTTTTTTCTAGGTGATATATTACGTAACTGGCATATCACTCGGTAATTAATTGCTTTATCAAGCTTTGGTTTTTTAAGTTCTGTTTATCTTGATAATATATTTTTTTCTTTAATATTTCCGTTACTTGTTTTGCATCTATTCCACCTGTCTGTTCGAATCCAAAATTTTTATTTGATCACATGCTTGTTTGGATGTAATGTTTTTAAACTTCCCTACAATGCACCCAGCTTTGGATGGGCCATTTATTCGAGAGCGGTGTAAAAATAACAAATCAAATAATAAGTTCTATGATTTTTTTTTTTTTAGTGGTAAAAGTGGTTTCAAGTTCACATTAATGATTTTGCAGTATCTGTTAAATACTCTATTGTGCTTCATTTTGCTGACGATACAAATTTATTATTAATCTTCAAATCCTTTAAGTCGATGTGCAATAAAAGTAACAACGATCTAAAATGTGTAACAATCTAAACGCATACCACATTTCTCTTTATACTGATAAAACTGAACTTATATTTTTTCACAAAACTAGACAAATCATTTTTGAAATTTTTCAAATTAAATTGAATATTTAACATCTTTACCCCACCACTTGTATTAAATAGGAGACTTAATTGATGACCGTCTTTCGTGGAAACCCCACCTTAATGCAGATTCTAAAAAATTAAACAGATCAAACAACATATTGTCAAAGATATTATTTCGTTGATATAAATACCCTACGCTCGATATATTTTTCCATATTCTCTTCACACATCAACTATTGTTGCCAAATATGGCGACAATGTGCTAACATTCTTAAACAAATTATTTTCACTGCAACGCTCTGCTTTAAAAATTAATGATTTCATGCCATTTTGTTATGATGTCTTTCTATTATTTCACACCTTAAACATCCCTTTGTTTTCTAAACTCGTAAAAATTTCCAACCTAATGTTTGTTTTTGATTCTCTAACAAAGATTATTCCTATACCGATTTCTGGTCACCTCCTCAAAAGTTCCGACGTGCATTTTTATGCTACTCGAAACAGTATAAAAAGCTAATTTTACCTTAATTCAAAAGCATTACGGCAAAAGTTAGATTAAATATCAATGTACTGCTGATTGGAATAAGTCTATAAATGTAATTACAAATCTTTTCTACAATAAATACAAAAACCACGCATGTTTTAAAACAATTTTTGAATTAAATAGAAATCAATTTAAAATTATTGTTAATAAATCTTTGTCTTAAAAAATATAGCTTGAATACAATTTTTCCTTTATTTTTTCCGATTGATGTCTGTGACATTTACAAGTATTGTAATCAGGAGGCACTCTATAGCACTGTAGCTCTATAGCTTAAGGACAACTGAAGTAATTTAATATAAAATTACTTCAGGTTAATTCTCAAGTCGAATTTAAAACCGAAGACTTTCAGAAAAATGCTGATATTGTTAGTATTTTGCAATATATGTAATTCAATCTAGACAAATGCGTAAGCCTTAAAAACTCTTGAATTCGCCCCTTCAGTCTTACTATATTGAGAAAGAAATAAGGGCCGAAAAAAGAGTGGTTGCCAAAGACAAGCCCAGCAGATCGGGCCTAGAGGACCAACACCTGCTAGTCAGATATAATACCCTAATTTATATATTATGCTCAAGTTTTTATTTCAAAGAAAACCGCTGCTTATATAGGTATATAGAAAATCATGTACATTGCTATTAACAGTAAATGTTTTGAATTATACTTAGATGTATTTAAACAAAGAAACAAATAGTTATTTAAACTGTCATAAAAAAACATAACAAAAAAAAAAATTGCTATCAATCAGACTTTTAATCAATAGTCTGACACAATTTTAAAAAGATTAGATAGATGTTTGGATTAAAGGGATGTACGTTTCTGTGAATTAGTTTGTATAACAAAGGTGTCATAGTTATAAACAAATTTATTATAAACTCAGCTTTTTTTAAATAATATTATTAGTGATTTGAAGTGGTATAAAGTCGCATTAATGTATACAGTCGTGTAAAGTCAACTTCAACAAGAGTTTGGACTATTGGCTTGAATATATTCTTCGTATTTATGATATTTCACTTCTGGTCTTGTTGATAAGTAATTTGAATAATAAATTTAAATGGGTATCGATGAAAATATAACGCTTGAAGATAAGCTGTTGTTTGGGAATTGCTGGAATGTGGATTTACAGGCTAATTACAAAATAGTTCGTATTTTTACAAGCTCTACATTCACAGGTGGGGTATACATTATTTTATTATTTTTTTTGTTTACAAGAGACTGATAATTTATTTTTTTAACGTATTTCATAATAGTCCGTTGGCCAAGCAAACCATTGGGCTCATTAAAAAAGAAAAGTCGGCATACGTTTTTTGAGAAGTATTTTACCTATTAAATAAGAATATGGATGATAGATCGCATAAAAACGCACCATTTTACAAAAAAACAAAAATTTTCTATTTATACCTCATGAACAAGCCACATGACATACTGGAACCATAGAAAACCTTTGTTTTATGTATTCTTATTTTTCTTCTTATACGTTTTAACGTCCATTTTCAATGCTAGAATGAGTTAGACGTTAAATTTCAATCATTTGAGTTTGGCATGATTTTAACCGAAAGTATACCCTTCTTGTTGTCCACCCAGTTTTAAATATCAAGGAATTAAGTGTTTTTATTGTTACATCATCACTAGGAAGGTTGCCAACAAAAGCTGAAGACCTAAATTTGGCCATGATACATGGCGATCCCCTCGCCGGATATCGTCTGATAGATACTCTCTTACTTTTGAAATGTTGACAACATGACATCGATTTTGGTTTGCACACATTTGAAATTATTACTATATATTTTTCAGTTCTGCATAGTTAGTAATAGTACAAGTTTTCACTGTTAAACTTACAAAATATAACATAACTTAAAGAATAACAGTAATAAAAATTTAATGTCTGTATAATATCTCGTATATATAAATCTCTTAAGCCAACTGGGAAAGTTTCATTATTGGCTTGGATTTTTTCGACATGACTCATACCATAATATATAAAAATTAATGTTTCATGTATATTTCACATGGGTAAACAAAGTTTCTCTAATTGTCTGCAAGTGGATCTTTTAATGTGTATATTAGAAAACCATCAACTGTTGCCAACTACCATGGTAATGTAGCCGATTCAATGCACATAATATTCTTCATATATAACTGACGAGATTGAGCGATAACAGCTGTTTTGTCAGATAAATTTCTCTCCAAATTTAGAATAATTGCCTTTCTGTTGAATTTTACTTTTTTGTTAATGAACACTGTAAACGACTTATAATTAAGCTCTTTAATTGGACTAAACAAAGATTCAGTTCATTTTTTTCCGTCTGTTGATTGTTAACTTATCATAAGCTTATTAAGCAAGCTTAAGCATATTCATTAGGTTCTCCTTATTACTTGTGGCTTCTGGAGAAGGAACTGCACCTGTCAAGATACTAAACAATTTCATAGCATCATAAGCAAATGGATTTTTCCATGTTGCTTAAAACATTTTAATTAAAGCTTGAACATCACGCTCATCTTTTTTGATTCGCTTAGTATTAAGCCAATGTGTTTTATGACTGAACTGGAATTGTTAACCGCTTTACGCAACTGTCGAACACAAAGATTTTGTGTAGTCAGCTGCAATGTAATAGCGAAAGAATGCTGCGAATCGTTTATTTAAACCCTTTTTTTCCACCATATCGGTATAAAATTAAACGCATTATATCTTACGTATAAAAACTCTAATAAACTCTAAATCGCGTTTTAACTTTCTGGCAAATTTGTTTGCTATACAAAAATTTAGGTAGTCGCGAAATTTTATACTCGTGAAATGCTTTTACACTAATAAGATGTTTTTTTCAGAAGTTTTCGATTAAATTTTTCAATAAATTATCCATATTTCGCAAAATTTAATAAACCAAATCATGGTAACATGGTAACATAACTCGCGAAGGATATACCACGCGAAATCCAAACTTTTGGGGCTCGCAAAAGTTAGTACACACGAACGTTTCTTCACGTAAGGTAATTATATAATATATTACATGAGAAGTCGATTTCATTTGAACGAAAAAAAGCAAAACAACTTTTTTTATTAAAATAAAGTGAATTGAGAGAAGTTTCATTATTTTCTGGTTGAATACGTGTTATTATTTAGACTCACTGACATTGCTCAGAATATTAAAAAATTATATTAAATTTTAATGAACACAACACAAGACAAAGAGACAACTATGAGAACAAAAGCCTGATTGAATTGATAAAATGTTCAATTATCTGCTCTTTGCGCATCTTCGTTTGCTATCTCCTCGATTGCTTGATCCACTAGACTTCTTCCAAATGTATTCTGGCGATACAAGTATCTGTTAATTTCTTTTTTTAGCTACATGTATTATCAATTTGGGACACAGGATGAAGACAGATATACATTATCTAAATTCTGCTATAATATGTTGCCAGAAATTAGATGTTAGTTTCACAGTAAATGCTGTCCATCTTCACTACGGTCTCCATAGCCCGGCTCCTTAGACCACTGCGCCACGGATCCAAAATTTCTAGATAAGTTTTTTCTAAAGCCAACATGTTTTGAAGATACCAAGGTAGATAACAAACGTATTTATTTATATTATATAAAATGTACCAAAAAATTACTGCCTGAATTGTTGAAAGATACAGAACCCAGTTCTTTGCAAGTGATACATACGTCATCCAAAATATACTCATCCCACTAAGTACTGTTAATAAACCCAGTATCCTTTTTGTTTCATTGACTGTTTCTAGCCTACTTTATGAACTTTTTCCATATGAAAGCTGAGTTGGCACAGTGGTAGGACGTTTGACTCCAGAGCGAAAGGTTACGAGTTCGACTCCCATCTCTGGTGGAAATTTATTTCCATGTTATCTCTTGAGTTTCTGAGCAAAACTCATTGCGTAATGCAACGCTCGGTCGGGTTGTTTGGTAGAGCGATTTTCGTAGACGCAAATGGGCGTTCTAAGTACTCCAAGACCCGCCACGTGGGCCCATCTGGAAATATTGTCTCGGCAATTTGCTGGTTCCCCACGTTAAATATAACATTCTCATTCTCTCTCATTCTCATTCTCTCACGAACGCTTACCTCATACAAGAGTTTATGGAAACGGAATGTTCTATTTTAATTTTTAACTCCAATAAAACCCTTAATTGACCCTTCAGCAATGGTGCCAGACTCGTTAGAAAAAGCTCTTCATCCGACATTTTCAAAGTTTTCCTGATTATGCCATTAACAAATGAAATGATCCAAGACATACAAAACGGAACTTTTCACCACATTTCCATGTAATAACAACAGCCTTAGTATATATGGCTTGATCGCACACTAAGTCTGTCTCTGGGATTCCTAATTGTTCTTTTATAAAAACTTATTGATAAAGCATTTCGTTTAATGTTATCGACATAAAAGTTGCTGGTGCATTAATATCTTTTGCATTAATACCAGGTATTACAAATATTGCCTTTAAACATCATTATTTCTAAGTAATGTAAAATTTTAAATCGGCCCGGCTAGTAATTTTTGTTCATTTTGATTAGTAATTCGCATTAAAAACCAAATAAAATCTACAATCTTTGAGATTCTGAAAATAAAAAATGTTTAAAATATATTAAAAGTTGGTTTGTCCATATTTGGATGCACCAGAGGTAATCTGAAATTTCTTTGCTTCAGTTTTATTGAAAATCTAAAGCATTTCATAATTATTCGTTCTATCTGTGCAAGTTATGTATGAAAAAAGCTAATTAACTTACATTAAAGTTTAAAAACATTTGTATATAGAAACAAGTAAACAAGTTTTTATACTATAATAAGGTATGTATATTTGCTTTTTTTGTAATCAAATCAAGATTATATTTAAATGTAAACAAACAAAAGGCATTTGCGATGGTACTCTTCACACTGTAGATCTTTAGCTATGCTTAAAAGTATCTCCTATTTTCTGATACTTCTGCACTTAATAGGTTTTTCAATATTTAAATGAATGTAGAAAAACAATGTTAGTATTGTCCTGCAGTCAATTTTTGGCTGATTTGAGGAAGTAATCAACTCCCATTCATCGGTCTCCATTATCCTATTTAAAATTAATTATAATAAATAAACACTGTTAGAACAGTTACAGTGAAATTGAAAAAGCTTATCAATAGTATGAACGAAAACATATACAACCATATTAAACGTAAGAACGAAAATACACAATAATATGAAAACTAGGATAAAAAATGCACAAACATTTCAAAGGTAATACCAACAATATAAAACCATGGGAAACGTAAGAACAAAAACGTACAACCATATGAAACGTAACAACAAAAATACACAACTATATGAAAAGTAGGAAAAAAAATATACAACCATATGAAACTTAAGAACAAAAATATACAACCGTTTGAAATGTAATAACAAAAATACACAACTATATGAAACGTAAGAAAAAAAATATACAATCGTATGAAACATAAGAACAAAAACATTTCAACATTTAAAGTTTCGCTATTTAAAAAAATATCTACAACACAGATATAGCATCTTTACGATTGTGAAGGTGGCACTAGGGCAAAACTTTCCATTTAAATTCAGGATCACACAGTTTATACCGTGAGTAAATATACAAGCAGGCAAGCGAGCAAGCAAGCCAGTAAACCAGCATGCCAACAAGCCAGTAACTAAGCAAGCAAGTAAGCCAGCAAACCAGCAAGCCAGCAAACCAGCAATCCAGCAAGCAAGTAAGCCAGTAAGCAAGTAGGCCAGCAAGCTAGCAAGCCAGCAATTTAGCAAGCCTGCAAACCAGCAAGCCAACAAGCAACCAAGCAAGTAAGTAATTGATTAATTGAGTGATTGAGTAATTGAGTGGTTGAGTAAACGAGTATGAGTAAGTAAGTAAGTAAGTAAGTAAATAAGTAAGTAAGTAAGTAAGTAAGTAAGTAAATAAGTAAGTAAGTATGTAATTAAGGAAGTAAGTAAATAAGTAATTAAGTAAGTAATTAAGTAAGTAATCAAGCAAGCAAGTAAGCAGGCAGGCAAGTAGGCAAGCAGGGAAGCAGGCTAGCAGGCAAGCTAGCAAACGTGCAAACAAGCAAACAAGCAAACAAGTAAATAAGTAAGTAAGTAAGTAAGTAGGTAAGTAAATAAGTAAGTAAGTATGTAATTAAGGAAGTAAGTAAATAAGTAATTAAGTAAGTAATTAAGTAAGTAAT
>JAUZNK010004738.1:0-26376 GCA_035046665.1 Euphysa ruthae | reverse complement strand
AAATAAAAAAATTGAAATAATAACTATCTATTATATCTAAAAAATCGGTCTTGTATTTTAAACATGCAGCTGATTTTCTAAATTCTTGATTCCCATGTGCGTGTTTTAGTTTTTATGAGAAAATGGGGCATATCTAATTTGTTTTATTACTTTTGTTAAGGCTTTTTCGCTTATATACATAAGTTCAGCTTTTTATCTATTCATTATGTAATAAATAGCAGTGACACTTCAAGGCCACTCAATTATTTTCCGGAACTGTGACACCTCAGGGCTGCCGTGCCAGAAAGTGTAATATTACAACATATTATATTAATATTATTTCGTATTAAGATATCAAGGAAAAAATTATCAAATATTTCGCCATTCACTGTCAAACACACTGTTCCTAAAATAAGTCAAGATTAGGAGTTTATTTTAATTAAATATATTCAAACCGAAAATTTCTTATTAAAGGACCAAGCCATATCAGACATCATCTTGAGATCTTTCTATTAAAAATTCAAGTATAATATGATGTAACAATACAAATCAAAATTATAAAAGCTAAAAAGTCCATAATAAAAAGTATTACTATAGTATTACACATCATTATACTATCAAAACGCAAACAATACAAATGAGCAATGACGCATATTAATCACTCAATTTTAACACCAGGGTGTTAAAATTAGTTCCAGCTTACCCGATTCAACCTTTATGCCCGATTAAAGATAAACATAGATAATAGTACTAAAGCATATTTTGCGATTGTGTTAAATAAGATAGCATTGTCGGTTTTCTCCAAAAAAGGAATTCTTCTTATCTTACTCAATATTCACTAGTAAAGAGAGTATAACAGTTGTAGCATCATTAATTTGCATTCTAAAATCCGTCTACCCTCATTGATTAATCAAACAAACAAGTCTGTCATTTAAAAGTTATGGAAATTTTATCAAAAGAAATTTTATTTGCCTTAGAAACTCTTTTCTCTTCATTGGTTGATCAAGCAAGCCTGTGTTTGGCTATTTATTACACAAGAAGATATATCTACATTTTAAGGGATACCTCTAATCATTGATTGTTATTTAGTTTCGGAAATTTATTGCATTCTAGAGTTTGTTTCTTGACCATCAATTAAGCAGACAAGATTTGGAACCCATATTGTATTTTTATACGAATATCAAATGTCCAATGGGAGTACTCCGTTATTAAACAGTTGTATGAATTTCAACTCTTACCCATTTTTAACCTTTTCCACTCCTTCTTCCGTCGAATTCACGTTGTATTCTTCCATGAAACGACCCATCCTTCTAATGATGTAATTGCTAGAGTTGCGAAAGTACGATTCATAATTACTACTTCTTAAAGTCCCAAAACGAAAATTTGAAGTTGGATTCCTCATCTAGAAATATAATTAAACAAGTGTTGAATATTATTACCAAATCTTTTGAAAATTATGGTAATTTTTAGGAGGAAGATAGCTATTACGTATTTTGATTTCTATCATGAACATTCAGCATAAGATTAATTTTAGATGAGCTAAATCCGTTTTTTTCGAATTAGGAGCACTTACTTCAGAAAAACTATTTTGGTAATAATAAACTCAGACGTGCCAGACAGAAATCACCGAGATCAACTTGATTGATGAAAATTCGTTGAATCCCAAAAAGTTCTGGAAAAAGATAAAAGAATTTTTCCCGCCAAAACCAAATGGGAAATCACTCGCAATTGTAAGTATTGCTGTTGAAAACCATAAAACAAACAATTGTTGTAAATATTTTATGAAAGTAGTTGATAATTTGAAAAAAAAATCTGTTCGTCTTTTAGATTATTTATGGTTTTTTCGTAAACCAGTATCTTTAAAAACAAACGCTTCCTATTCAAATATGTTCCAACGTTATTCATCGAAAAAGAACTGAAACGTATGAAAACTAACAAGAGCAAGGGTTTTGATGATTTGCCACCCAAATCAAGTGCAGAATATATTTTGCCACTTCTTTGACACATCATAAACTTTTCGATGAAAACTAACATTGTTCCATCGTTTTGGATATGTGCTAAACTAATTTTAATTCATAAATCTGGACTAGTTGATCAACCGGATAATCATAGACTAATCTCGGTACTGCCTGTCCTTTCGAAATTACTTGAGAAGTCAGTTCATATTGAACTCATAAATGTTTTAAAAGAACACAAAATATTAAATAGTTCACAATTCTGATGCCGTCGACATCGATCAACAAAATCAGCTTTTACACGGCAAATCGATAACATCAGAACAAAAATCGATTCCGGAAAGTTTGCCGGAGCCGAACTTATCGCTTGAGAAAAGCGTTCGATTCTATTGGACATTTCATCTCACTAGAAAAGTTAAAATCATATGGTATCAATTGCAACGAAAATCAATGATTTAGTGTTTATCTATTCAATAGAACTCAACGTGGAGGTTTAAATAAATGTTTTTCCTCGCCGTTACTTATAAAAGCAGAAGTACCTCAAGTTTCAATATTGGGTTCGTTGTTGTTTGTTTTGTTTTTAAACGATTTAGCTGAACAGTTAGAGCATGCAGAAATCGTCAAATATGCAGACAACAGTAAATTATTTTGGTGGCAAAAGCATGTTTGTGATTTAAAACAAAATAAACAGTGATCTAGAGATTGTTGGCAAGTATTTTGACACCAATGATTTGTTCATTAACCTAATCAAAAGAAAACTGATTGTATACTTTTAAATACCCTTGGAAATCTGTCGAAAACAAGAAGCAAATTCAGTGTGAACTACAAAGGAAACTTCATAATTTTTGTAGAAGAGTAGAAATAAATATCTTGGTAATTTTTTTGACCACCATTTGACGTTAGCCAAGAAACTTTGATTTTGAGTACAAAAAGTTAAATTTAAGACTCGTGTAAGACTTTTAGAGATAATAAAACTCAACAAAGATGCTTATAAAAAAATCTTTGAATCAATGGTTGTTCCTTTACTAACTCACAGCTCTACTATAAACGTCATATTTACGAACACGCAGTTACATAAACTAAACTCGATAACTCGGCGTGCAAATTGTGTAATTGCCCATGGCAGTGTATAACAAACACAAGAAATCGTGATGCTTGTATTGGAGTTAAAATACTTCTTCAGAAACCTACATCATTACATAACTACTGATAACTCATCAGTTCTAAAATCAAAAATCTTGAAAAGACCTCGGATTTTTTTTTAATGTGAATATTAGTGTGAATTCTCGAAAAAGAAAGTTTAGCAGATCGAACCAAGATTTCTATTGAAAAATCTAAAAATTGTTTTATTCGGAAAATATTTGACCCACCTAAGAGTCTTAGTTTTAGGTGTGGCAAAGTTTTTCAAAATGGTCAGAACGTTCTCACATTATCGCAGGTAACATTTAGCAAATCATTAAAAATATGATTTTAAGAAAATTTCAATATTTTTTAATATTATATAACTATCTTTCAAAACATTATCGGAGAATTTATTCCAAAATTGCACAATTACATTTTTCACTCAAATAAATTGACAACTTCCAAAAAAATTTAGAAAGAAAGAAAAGAGTTTATGAGAACTGCTGTTAGAGATAACTAACCATAAATCGATTCATTATAGGACTCTGTCAGCTCAACCTGTGGTAAAAATTATATTATATAAAAAGTTCAGGTTTACGTTACCTGCGTAGAAAGAAACGTAGACTAGATAACAAAATAAGTTATCTAAATTTTGGAATCTTTTTTAAGATATAATTTGGAATCAACTAATTGCTGGAAAATCACTTAATGATTAAATTTTCGGAAAGTGGTGATGAAACGTTTAGAAAGCATAAATTACCCTTGGGTCATTTGAACCTATAAACGGATCATTTTCTTGATTTTTCATACTTTGTGCAGACAGTAAAGCTGTGTACGTGGTAACTAAAATCATCATACCAAACGCATATACAAGGACTGTAATTCTGGAACCCAATTTTGTTGGATTAGCGCCACCTAGATCACGCTGAAGGGTCACGCTCCCTACATAAGTCATACTTTCACGTATAGGGTAGTAACGTGGTGTTAAAGACCCTCGTTTGTATACATTCATGAAAAAGATGTTGTTTTGAAATATGTAGACAATAATTACCATTCCGCTAAATACCAACCATAAGGCTAATTGAAGATTAGTTGATAATGGTGATATAAATATCCAGTTAATAAAACTGTGTACTTTAGCGTTGGGTTTTGTTAAAATAGATACTTCTTGTTCAGCGATTGGAGAAGTGAAGTCAACGACTTTTGAACGAAGTTCAGTAATAGTTAAACCTGCAACAGCAATGTCAGCTTTTCCATTAGCGACATCGGCAATCATTCCATTCCAGTTCCCATCATCGTTCATTTATCCGTACTTACCATCTTCGACTATGTAGATCTCATAATCTATATTCAACTCCTGTACCATTAACTCTAATATTTCCACGCTTATTCCGTTACAGCATGTTACATATGAATTTTTAGTGGGTGTGGTTGTTAAACATGGCAAACCAATACTGCATGTGTTGGTGGAATTTATGAATAAACTTTTGTCTTCGAATAGAAATGGAGCATCTATGATAGTTACCACACGTAACTTCCCAGCCGTCAGTTGGTTTTCTAAGAAAAGTTAAAGGTAACATGGCTATATGGCTCCGCTCAGAATATCTATTTAATTATTTATATCGTTTAATTTCTTTTCATGGGTTTCTTATACAAAAACAAAATTTTATACTAACTTAGTTTTATAAAACCCAAGGTCTAGTGCAAAAAAAAGAGAGGTTAGACACTCTTGTATAAGGTCTCTTACCGACGTCGAGATTTCTCACACACTTTACTTTTATTTTGAGTTTAATATCTGCCACCATAAGAAATACGATGAAATCTTTTTTACATTTTGATGGACCGACAACTCTCTTCCTTTTTATATCTACCATTTATTAATTACCAACTGGCCTAAAATGACTTAAAATTTAAAAAGCTTTTAATGACTATATTCTAGGACGTATAATTGAAATTCAGTAATGCCAATTCCTTACAGGAATCATAAATATTAAAACAGGTAAATACCAATCCATTTTGTTGATAATTTTGCAGACTACTGTTCTAACCTTCCGATAAAGAATGTTATGGCGTGCGTATTTACCCTAAATTTGCTAAAATTATTAGTAGCGCCTGAGAGAAGTACTGATCTAATTCTGCAGCGCTATAAATTACCAGTGAATGAATTTAGTTATTAAAATATAAAAATATCAAAAAGAAAAATTTCTAATATGGTGTAATACCTTGAGAAAGCAGAAAAGGTTTAGTATCTTCGTTTTCCAATTTGAATATGCTTGAATTAATAGAAGCACTCATTTTAGAATAAGTCACTTGTTGCAAATTTTTTGCGAGCCTTTCCTGTATTTCAAGATAAATGCATTCAACGATTCCACCCTCGTATCTCGTTACTAATTGATATATGTCAGAAAGAACTCTATTAAAATAAATATTTAGATAATTTAGATAAGATAAAAAAAAAAATAAAACTGAACTTTGTAAGTCCTCGTTCTAAAACCAAGTTTTCTTAGGCTGGTGTTTTTATATAAAAAGAGTAAAAAGATTTTCACAGGTAAGGAAAATGAAAATCTCGAATTAATCTATTGGATGTCATTTTGTTCATTTCACCAACTCAGATTTTTTCTAGCTTTAAAGATTAATAATTAAAAACATATGCAACATAAATACTTCATTTAGATCCAATTGGCTTAAAAAACATCAAAACATGTATTCTGTTAAATTAGACACAACAACCTATTAAAAAAAGTTTGTGCCAACAAACTGACAGTTTATAATAATAGACTTATATTGTAAGTTATGTTTATGTGAAAACTCTGATAAAATCGAGTAGTCTGTTTAAATGTCCTGCTAAAGTCTTACTGGAGCCCATTAATGTATCTTGAATCATTACATATAAACCTTTCATAAAGATTTCATTTTAGAATGATTAAAATAAAAAAAAGAATGGTATTTTACCATTTTGGTCGAATTAAGGGAAAGATGAGGGATTGCTACTTTAGGAGTATACCTTTGCGTGACTGTTTGGGTAAATTTCTTTTTTTGACATAAAAACGGTAGATAGGTTTATATTACGTGGTAAAACCAACGAATAGTCAATGGCTAGATTTTCGTGAAGTTATTCAACTTTTGCTGGGATCATTTTCTAAGCTTTATAAATTCAATTTTTACTAAAAAATGTGGTGCTATTACATCTGCCTCGACATGATTTTGAATTCTATAAAGATTGATGGGTAAGCTATAGTTTACATTGGGATATAATATTTCTTGAAAGTAATTTGAGTTATCGGTAAATATTTGCACCTTAATATTAAGCAAAGGGGGGTCCGGAATTACCTCTAAAAGAACTTAAGACATGAGGTTATTTTTAAGTAAAAAGCATTACAAAATAAATTGATTTCGTTTAACCCCTTTTGATATCTTAGGGTAAAAAAGTTTACATAACTCGTAGTCTTAAAACAGCAAAAATATTGCTGCATTTGGTTCGAAATTTTATCAGATTTGAAGCGCACTTGGTCTCGAATCAAAATATCTACAGGAAGTTCCTTTAATTACAGTTTGTTTACATGAGGTTAAAATTCGGTGATATTACGGAAATAACGCTTAATGGTGATACTTATTCATTTAATTATTTTGAATATAATTTTTATACAGTAGTTATCCCGATTTAAAAATATATTTTGGCTTATAAAATAGGGGAAAGACGCGAAATAAGTGAAAATTAGGAACATCTAAATTGGGATTTTTCGTGTGCAAATTCTACAATAACTATAATCTTTGTTTAAATTAGAAGATAAACAGCTAAATACTACTCGTGATCACTGTCTTCATTAAGAAATTTATCTATTTTAAAGAAATTTTTGAAAACATGGAATTTATTCGTTCCTCTGTTAGATTAGTCGAATATATTTGTTTGTTCCTAAATTGGAATAGCTTCGCTTACTTAAATATAATTCCACATTAAAGGTCAACAAATTTTTTCAGAAATTAGCTTTTTTGTTGTTCTCAGCAAATTTTAGGATTACACCATAGCTATGTTTATACGTCACAATTATATGAAATCATATACTCAATTGAAATAATGACGTATAATTAATCTAACTTTTGAAACAAAAAGTTCATATCTCTTTTATTATAAGTTTTAATCACATAATAACCATTGTTGGCCAGATTTTAATTACCAGAGAAAACCTGTATTTGAACCGTTTTGTCGGTGGAAAGATAAATTGAATGTCATAACCATTTTTTTCGCAAATAAGTTCACTTGGGAAATATACAATCATTTATAATACATATATTTTTAAAATTCAAATAATTTGTTTAAAAATAACTTATATTTAGATTTGTCTTTTCAAACATATCATAACAGGCAGGTAAGAGTTAACATACAAGAAATTAAACGTTTATTCTGGTTAAGTTTTGGGAGAGAACCTGCTCCCGTCTTTAGGTAAGGTATAAAAAAATTTCTGGAGTCTTTATAGATCTTAGCAGGATCGAAAATATGGAAGTAGGGATTAACAGGAATTAGTTACAATTTAATGGAATGTATAGGAATGTTATTCTTTGCAGACAAGAGGATACTAAATTTCTTCAAGATAGTATGATATGCAATTGATATGTTTATGTTTTTTGAAGAATTGAATTGATTTAATGATCTTCTAGCCTCTAGGGCGATGAAAACTCATTTTCAATTTCATTGAACTAATAACTCAATTCTCTAGCGCAAAAAAAACTCACCTTAAATTATCTAGCGTAGTTAAATTTCATATTCAATTCTATAAGTCAGGAAAAACTTACCTGCAATTTTCTAGAGCCGGAAAACTCACCTTTCATTCTCACGGGTAAGAAAACATTACCTTCTATTCTCTTGGTGTTGCAGAATAAATAGAACAGGAGGTAGCCAATTTGATAACTGTCTATAAGGAGCTTTGTTTAAATCTTGGTTAGTAATTGAAAAACTAATAATTCTATAAAAGTTCACAGCAGTATTTGTGACAATTCCATCGTAATAATCTGGTATTATCCATGTTGCTTGCAAGCTGTGATGATTATACCGTTCGGCTAAATCAAAGATTGCCCCAAAATATTCTTCTGGTAGTAATAGAGCGACTGTTCCAGATGAGCCTGTTATGAATAAAGAAAACGCTTCAGTTAGATTCTCTTCATAGATTGAAAGCAAATCTATAACATATTTTTCTAGAAGCATAGCTTTATTGGATAATTCTTCGTCTAACTTCCTTAGAAAACTTATGGAACAAACTGAGTTGTCAATTATAACAGCTGCGGAACGAACTAGTAAACTTTGCATAATTTCAACTAAAGAACGTCGATAACTTGATGTGTATTTCAAGCATGCCATGGTAGAAAAACTATGCTGAGGGATTCCAAGCTAAAAGTTAAATAATTGTGTGAAAAAGTTTTGGTTTAACCATATTCCAACATGGATGTTTCCAAACCTGATTCTATCTGGGTGGAAAGTTAAAATTTCTTCCGTCCCTTAATTTTATCAACAGTTGGTGAATTGGGATGAAAGTTGCTTGGCGTATGCAATTCCTGATAGATTTTCAATATAAAGCATATCATGTGGTATAAATGCATGACCCCATCATGACGTCAATATTTGGCAAAAACGCCGATTTTTTACGAAGTTAACATTTTTATTTTTATTTCAATAAGTAAATTTTAATTGATTTTAGAAAATAATTTAGATCTTTATCAAAATTTTAATAACCGATTTTATCTTGAATAAGCGTGATTTAGCAATAAAACGAAAATTTTTTTCTTCAGATAATTTGCATACCATCAATATATCATTGCATTGTAACAATATTTCAAAGGATCACAACAATATATCACTGCATCACAACAATATATCACTGCATCACAGCAATATATCAATGCATCACAAAAATATATCACTACATCACAACAATATATCAATGCATTACATCAATATATCACTGAATCAAGAATCGCCCCATTTAACGTCTGATTGTTTTTATGAAATAAATTTGAGATTTTGAAAGTGTTTTTAAAATTTATAGTAAATAATCTCTTAAAATATCTTACTTAGTACAGGCAGAAGAGATATTGGTCTATAATTTTTCGACTTTTTTTGCCAATAGGGATAATATTGTTTCTCTTCCAGGAGTCAGGAAATTTATCTGAATTAATCCCAGATTTGGATATCAAAATTAATTGTGGAATAATGGGATGTTCATAAGTATTAAAAGGTTGTAATGTTTACAAGATTAATTTGCATTCAAGTTCTTTGTCATCTAGAAATTTTAGTAGTTGAGAATTCAATATTTGATAATCGATGGTACGTTCTAAATTCTAGATTAGGTTACATTTTGAATAATATTACATTGATTTGCTTGTTTCTTAAAGAATGAAATAAAAAGGCTATTAGAATAGCGTATAAGAAATAACTATTTTAAATTTATTTAGGAATCACTTGAAAATATATCTGTATTTGAAATAACTGAACATTCATTAATTTTTTGCCAACTGCTTCCTGATAATGTTTTTTCAAAGTCTTGATTAAGAGAAACACTAATTTTTGCTGATGGCCAGAAATTTATTTAATATATATATATTTGTTTTTTTTTTTGCTTTTATGATTTCACGTGGAACAATGGGGTTGTGTTAATAATTCAACTTGATCATAAGAAATGAGCTTTTCAAAGGCTCTATCCTATGCAAAAGTTATAATACTTAAGCTGCATTAACTTGATTTAGACTTTTCCATAGTGCCATACTTCCCTTTCATAGGGAAGTAAAAGTAAGTAAAAATTAAAGGTGATTTCGGCACAAATTGCTTCATGAGATTTGATTGTTCAGATCAAATAGGATCAACGCATGAGGGTTGCAATTAGGTTAAAAATTCCGTGGCTCATTTTTAACTGCGAATAGTCTAATAAATTGGACACATTTAATAGTTAAAAAACGCAGAAATTTTTTGTACCAAAAGACCATAAATTTAAAGATTTTGCTACATAAGTTAAATCTGGAAAAGTCCCTGTGGTATATATCCCATCAAAGTTATTTAGCACATTATCACTATATTTAATATGCACAATATTTGTATTTATTTTTATACCACAGGCTTTTCTCTGCCCTAATGATTTCTTGTAAAAATGTTTAAATGAAACTACTTTAGTATTTTCATGATTTCAATAGAATGGTTTCTACCTGAAGCGCGCTGATGTCGGGGAATCATCGTCGTATGTTTCACTCATAAGTTTTATAACTTCTTCTTCAACAATTTTACAGTTAACAGAACTTAATAAAAACTATTCAAGATCCTTAAATGCTTGAAAACTGGGTTGCTAAAACCTAGATTTAATCGAAAATTTTATTATGCCAGTTGACTCAAAATAAACGACTTTATATTCATCTTTCGCAAAAATTGGGTTATAGGCTTCTTCATTATAATCGTGACCATCAATTTAAAAAAAGTTCTTAAGCGATCAGTAGTAAGGTCTTATTAGTTTTCCTCACAAAACTGTTTTTCCAATGAAGCTGTGTTTAGATACTTTAACTAACGCACTAATATAAAATAAATTAGCTGCTTCATCAGTTTTCATATTTTCAAGTGCTTCAACAGTTAACTGGGCGATTCTTTAACCTTCAGTTGCTGACATGTTTTCGTGTTGGAATGTTTTGGATTTCGGTCATGGAATATAATTGATGTCAGAGATGAATACCAAAGTAAAATTTAAGCTTCTTCATTTGTGAATCACAGCCAATTATTCTGGAGCGAACCTCATTGTCGAGACAAACGTTCCAAAGTTTCATAAGGTGATCGTAGTTAGATAGAACCTTCATATAAGTAGATGCAAAACTGTCGAACTTTTTTCGTATTCACTTTCGTCCTCATACTCTATAATCTCTTGAAATGAGCTTAACAACTTTTCCCTTTTAGGGGAATATTTAACCAAAATGGTGACTTCACCAAACGCTCCCATGAAATCAACAAGTAGTTTACACACTTTTGTTGCATCTCAGATATAAGCTCAATGAATGAATATGACAATGTGTAGCTAGTACTTTTGATTGTTCATCCAGAACTTGTTTAGAAACACTTGATCGGTATCCAAGCATATTACTAACATCATCGTATATTTGACCCCTCAAATCGAATAATTGCAGATTCATTCGATCTAAAGCATTTTTGATAGCTATTACAATTGTATTACTTTTTATATTTGCTATCTCAAAACATCCTAAAAAAATTTCACGGGCATTTAGCATGTTATCAATCCATCGAATACAAAATGACAACTGTTCTTTATTCGACACATCAGTGTATGCGTCGCTAATGATTGCATAGAATTTATTCCTTTTTATCTCGCTTATCTTTGTCTCAAACATATTATTCGCTATGATCGAAAGTAATTCATTCTGAAATCGCGGTGGGTGTAACAGCTTAGTTTGCCATAATAATTTGATTTGAACCAAGCTGCTAATGTTAATGTTAATGTTAGTATTTTTACAATAAAAAGTTGAAGAAAAATAAAATTTGGATGTATGAGTAATATTGCTGGTTATAATATTAGATAAGAGTTATCGAGACAAAGATTTGAGTAGCGTTTTGCTGGGGCATCGAGTTTATCAGATCGTTTAGCGCTAATTGAAACAAATTGCATGTCAAAATAGATTCCAAAACAAGAATGAACTTATGGAAGACGTCAAAATATTGTCAAATTCGATACTAGAACAGTCACAACTGGAAACGATAAACAAATATTAATATTAATGGTGTTTTGACCAAATGTAGATAATTGAAGATAATTAAACAATGTTGTTATTAAAATCTCTGGGAGAAAAACATATAAATTATTCGATATCTGTCATACGATCGGAGATAAAAGATCTGTCTAACGATGCATTAGTCAGTCAACAGTCAGTAGTTCGAACAGATAGTCAGCTCGGAACTCTTAACAATTAAATTACACATAGACTGCTAAACTGTAAGAAATATAGTTATAAATTATTAAAGTATTTGATAAAGGGAAAAAAAAGTACCAACACATGTATTCTGTTGATTTCAACACTGATCAGTGAAATAATCGACTTGAACTCAGAGACATTTGTGCGTCATTTTTACTTCTTTGGTGTTGCAGTCGAATACTTGGAGGGAATCTTGGAGGGAAATATTGTTTTTTTTTACCCAAAAAGTAATTATGAATTTTTCGGGAATTAAGAAAAATAAAGAGAAATAGAGAAGCGATATGGTTAGAAAGTCAATAGAGTAAACTAGTAGTTCTGCGTGTTGTTTTTCGAGTTTAAACCCATAAAAAGATGCTATAAAACCAACTCACTGGTTTTCCTTCTGGTAAAAAAAATCCTGACGGTAGAATACATTGAAAATTTATTTGTATAACGACTTCTTGACTATATATTATATTCAAGCGTTGTTTTGTTTTGAGCTATTTAGAAAAGAAATATACCAAAGTCCACGTAAAGTTTTTAAATAAAAATAGTACGCAAAATTTCGCATATTAATAATCTAATCTGTAAATTAAACATTATACTTAGATTTGTCCCCACTTTGTTAGAAAGTTTTTATAATATTCTTTGCTATTATTAAATAAGTTACCAAATAAATAAAAAAGTAAAAAAAAATTTCAGCATTTAAAATTTAGAAGCGCATATTTTCATTCAAAAAATATGCGCGCTCCATACGAGTAAAAATTTGCAAAAAGTACTCAGGGGAGTTTAAACAAGGAGATATAGTATGTGCAGTAGCGACAAAGGTTTGAATACATACCAAGTGTTGAAAGGATATTCCGAAATTATAACTTTGTATTTCCGTTGCTCCCTCATCTACTCTTGTTGAGAAATATTCAATAAATAACAAGATTCTGCTATTTTTATGTTTATCTAATATGATAGATAAATCTAGGGGACTAAAATTTGTTGGAAGCACAATAAACTTGACAAAACTTCCCACGTTATAATAGTTGCTTTGAAGTAGTTGGAGTTCACTTCTGAATATATCATCATATATAACCACAATACCTGAAGATTTGCTATTCTGAAACATTGAGAGTATGAAAACGACTAAATGCGCTAATATTTCCATCGTATTTTTTTTTTTAATAAAAAAATGTTCTTTTTCTCCAAGACAACAGAGCAAATTCATAAAAATTTTTGGCTATTAAAACAAAGTTTATTGCTCATTAATTTTTAAATCGAATGTTTATGTACTACACATTCAGATCTTTTTCTTCAAGATTGAAGTAACATTTATCCAATTTTCAGATACATAATAAAATTTCTCTAAATTGAATACACCTTAGAATCAAGTTATCACGAATATGTTAAAAGTAAAAGTCTTTTATCATAAGAAGCGTTTAACACAATCCTTGATTAAACTTGATTATAAAAACCCTGGCTTCGCTATAACAATTTGCTACTGATAAATTTCTATTTCAATAAAAATAAGGAAGAAATAAATTTATAAAATAAATATTAAATATTAATATAAATATTTATAACATGAGCTATTTTATACTTTTAGGAAGAAGCATATTCAATCACCCAATCAGTAATGATAATGTAGTGCCGAAAGACAGCGTTTTCTCCCCAGCAAAACATAGAGCGAATCCAAAAAAATGCAACTTTATTGTTTATGTAAAGCAAATATAAAATGAGTAGAGTATATCCGTGATATTTAATTGTTAAGTGTATCACTGATCAACGATATTCAATAGTAAAGAATGTCATTGAGAAAGCTATGTTTTTGGGTGAAACTCCTTATTCAGCTGCTGCAATGAGAGAAATAAAAGGGGTTGCAATCAATAGTTCTGCAGCAGCTGAGTTAAGAAAAATTGAATCTCCAAATTTAAATTGAATTGGGAACCTAAAACCGGGAAAATGTTTTGGTTATAAGGTACGCTTTAAACTTTTAAATCGTGAATTGTAATTGTAAACATTAGTAATTACCAGGTACACTTGTTCTTATCGATAAACTCAAAAAACTTGAAGAAAGGAAAAACGATCAAAAGATGTTGTGAAAAAAGTTACCAACCCTTCGAAAAACTTAAAATAATTTTATAAAAATGCTAAAAGGAAGTTCGAAACTGCTGCAGTTATTTTACAAGAAGCTACTAAAATAAAATTAAGGAACCCGATAGCAAAACATTCACCATTAAAAATCACAAATAAAATATCTACAAAACTACAATATAAAAAAAATACTTGAATTAAAAATATGCCTTAAATTAACTAGATAATCTAGCTAAAAAGAATAAAGAAAAAATAAAAATAATGACGAGAAACGCACTTTTATACTTGTGAATAGCATTTAAATACTTGTGCGGTGGTCTTAACATCGAAAAATTTAATTCAATTTATGAAGTTGTTAAAAGCCATGTTTATCTGATGCCTTATCCAGTTTGTAAAGAAACAAAGATCCACGAAGAAATAAATACTAAGATTGTTGGATCATCATACTGAATTGTTTTCTGTTTTGAGTTTTGTCGGCGTGGGCTACATCAAGGTACCATGGCATTTATTGCAACCACTTCAAATTCCGCTATTTTTAATGCTTGGGTACTATTTTCAGCTAATAATTTTGAACTTAACTCAATAATTTTTTCATACTATAAGAATACTTAAACCGGTAAAGCTTTAACTGATGTTTCAACTCATGGAATGGGTGATTTTTTATCTAGATTTATGTCGTAATATGATGAGTGTATGTTTATCGTCAGCTCTTAGCATACCGGATGGAGTGTAAAATACTGCCATCTTGTGTGATGGTACTTGGCAACGTCACTATTTTTCATATTTCAATAGCACTGTCAGCTGCATAGCAATGGGCACTGGGAAAATCTTAGACATTGTCCCCATGAGGAGGTATTGTAAGAAATGTGAAAAAAATTTCGATTTAATTATGAAAATAGAAATTGAACCACTCTTGTCATAGAGAGCTAAAATTATGTTTGAAAGGTCGATAAACAAGCACCAATTGAGGTATACAGAGTTATATGGGGATGGGGATAGTAAAAGTGTCTTTTTTGTGGAAAATATTTATGGGAACGAAAAAGTTTTGAAAAGAGAATGCATTGAGCATGTACAAAAACGAGTCAGTTTAAGATTGAGAAAGTTAAAAAAGGCACGAAAGTGTTGGGATGGGGAGGAAAGTTAATCGACTCTGTGGTTGATCGTTTGCAAAACTATTATAGGATGGCAATTAGAAAGTATTCTGGGGATAAAGAGGCAATAAAAAAGTGAATTTTTGCTGCTTTTTATCATGCGTGCTGAAGCAAGGAGAACAACTACCAAGTTCATTGCTCGCCCGGAAAGGACAACTGGTGCGGATATCGGCGAGTGATTGCAAATGGTACACCTCAAGATTTTAGATTTGGTTCTGGTCTGCCAATGCAAGTTGTTGCCGTTGTAAAGAAAGTTTTTAATGATTTATCAACTGATAGTTTACTTGACAAATGTCTTCGTGACAAAATCGAAAATCAAAATGAATCTTTTAACAATATGATTTGGAAACGGTTGCCGAAAAAATCATTTGTTGGAATTTATCTTGTATTGGCATTTATGATGCTGTTGCTAATTTTGATGTTGGAACAAAAGTTATGCTATAGAAATATATGAATATTTAAACATTGTAACCGGGTATTATGGCCTACTTGGTTGTGCTAGAATCAGTAAACGACGCATAGAAAATTAAAAAATTCACAGTCGGGAAAAGAACATTCTCTCTTGCCGTTTGGTGAGGTTTAAAAGAGTCAAAGAATGAGAAGAAAATTGATAAAGAAGACAAAGCATACAAATCAGGGTTGTTTCAAATTTATCTATGGAATAAAGTAACAATTTGTTTTATATTCATATTCTAAAAAAGGTTTTGTAGCTATATATATTCTCTATGTTTATATTTTTATTTACGTTTCAGCTTTTTGCCTACCAAGGGAGAAAAAATATTAAAAAGCGATATTCTATAGCTTTTAAGGTCATTGTCTAAGAAGGGAAGGGACATTGCTGAGCTTGTTTCACACAAATCAATTCATTTTTTAACTTTTTTAAAATGAATCTTTTAAATTTTTTGTGTTTCTCATTATTACACATTTCGCTTGTCCTCAGGTAATTTGAAAAACTCATAAATCTAGTTCTGGATGATTATACAGAACTAGATTTATGATTTAAATTTATATATACCAGTTACTCACATTTCCTTGTTTTAAACAATGAACGTTAATATAGATCTTTCCTGTTTTATGATTTTTTTTTTAGAATTGTTTGAAATTCCAAACTTATGAAAAATTGTGGTGTTTTTTTTTGTATTTTGAAAAAATGGTAATTTTAGGGTAGTTTTAAGTAATTTTTTGCATAAATCAATAAAACATTTGCAGATGTGTTCAATTGCATTACTTATGTCTCTTGCAAAAGATTTGAACCTTTGACCTTGTTTACATCTCGCCTTAGTTGTCATATTTGCAAAATCCGTTAGCTATTTCAAGTGTTCATGATTCTCATATTTTACATTTTGATATTTTTCAGTGAGTTGGTCTCTAACATTTTTTTCAGAAATGAGTGACTTTCAATGAAACTGATTGTTTGAGTTTCTTCTTGATTTAATAAAAGATGAGGTTTTAAAGCTGAGATTGTAACGTCAGAAAAGACTTTAAGACAATGAGAAACGTTTTTTCTTTCAAAAAGTTTCGGATAAATTGACCTAGGACAAATTAAAAAGCTGAATTAACGATTCTTTTTCTACTTCGTAAAGATTTAGCTATGTATTTTTCATTGTTGTTTAAATTTTCTTGTTCTTTACAATTCTCGGTTAACCAATTGTTGCGTATGTTTTTCAGGATATGTACATAGTGAAATAACAAGAACACACCTTTTAAAACAGCTTTTTTCAGTCGCTAGAGACTCTGGATTATTTTGAGATGATCCAAACAAGTTTTCACCATGGTATGACAAAACCGGCTTAACATAAACTTTATCAACAAGAACTATACAGTTTTTTGTCGATCTTAAATATTAGAAAATACCTTTAATCTTTTGAAGTTATATTACTGAGGATTTTGATGCTAATTAGTTGGTGGTCTTCCTTTAATTGTATGTCTGTAAAGTGAATATGTAAATGAACGAATGATTTTCTTAGGTTCATAAATACGTGCACCATCTTTATTGACAGCTGACATAGTTTGAATGCTTTTTTTTTAAACTTTTTATTTTATTGTCAACAATTTTTTCGCATTGAAAAAACCTAACAGCTTCTTGAATTTTCGACCATCAATCTAATACAGTAATTCGGTTTTTAGAAAGTGCTGGAATAAATGTTCTTACACCTGCATGATAGTATTCAAACTGTGTAAAATTATTGTTAAAAAAATTGGGATACTATCCGTGGAGAAGTTATTTGACTGTATGTAAAGTTTTTCTTCTGTAATATAAGAAGTAATTTTACACAAAATTCCATGACTTGAATTTCATTTTTAAGTGACAAAAGTAATTATGCCTTTACTTCCATTTCATCCTCTTGTTAATTTTCACAGTAAGAGACGTCCTTTTTGTGTGTCTTGCATTAGCAGGCGGGGTTGTAATCATACTTTGAGTAGCTTTTTCAAATACTGTGGGTGGATTCTTAGGTCTTTCTCTCCCACGAACAATTATTTTCAAAGTTTACGGGAAAGTGCTTTTCACATACAGCAGTATCTGGTTCATCGGGTATATTGTCTCTTGGAATGGCTATGCCATTGAGTTCTTTCATTTTCTCCTTTTGGCAGTCTGAAAACTCTTGCTTTATGGTTGGAATTCTTATAAAGCGGAAATTTTTCAGTTACCGTAGATAACGTTTCATGACTCTTGTCACCCAGAAAAAAACATTTATTTAGTTTGTCAAACATTGCTAACGATTCAGTAAAAATCACCTCGTTCCTGTCATCTTCGACGTCATCATCATCATTATCACCATCACAATTTTTTATTGTCGCCCTTGTTACCTCTTTCCATAATTTTTGAGTCTATCCAATGGCCATTAGTATGTCTCTACCTTTAATAATTTGTGTATCCGGAGATTTTTTATTGATCCTTGCAAGCAAATAATTAATTAGTCTCCTTCTATACAAATCTTCATGGGTCAACCCTTGAAGATTTGTATAATTCCTGTATCAAGTGGCTGGAGACCCGAGGTTGTGTTCTTAAGTAAAAAAAAAAAAAAAATCTCTATTTGCGAAAATGAATCTACCATTGATTCTCGATGGCATGTGGCATGGGCGTTATCTAGGAACAAAATTACATTTGTTTCCTCAAACAACAGCTTTCTGTTAAACCGTGTCATTACAACTTACATAAAATCAGATGACATCCATGATTTTGGGTTAAAAAAATAGTTTACATTAACTGATCGTGATTTATCACTTAATCTTTTTAAACAACGTAGGACTTCACTTTTCCAAATGACAACTAGTTCATCAATCTTTCCCTCGGCAGCATTAACGAAAAAGGTCATGATGAATCTTTGTTTGGATTTTTTGCCACCTTTTGCTTGCCTGCTTTTTTCAACTAATTCTTTGTCAGGCAAAGCCTTAAAAAATAACCAGACTTGTCCATGTTACAAATATTTTCTGATAAAAATCCTTCGGTTAATTCCTGAATTATTTCCAGCAAGCAATTCGACGTTCTTTAATAGCGTAAGCACTTTTCCATTTATCTAACCATCCATCTGTGGCACTAAACTCGTCAAACCTACTGTCTTGAAGCCTTTCTTTGACCACCAATGCCTCTTCTAGAATTGAGCCATTTTGATAAATAACTGGTTACGTTTTTTACGTTGAGTTTTTTTTTTTTTTTTTGTTACTTTACCGGAAAGTTGTTGCTTTGACATTCACTTATTTGTAGCAGCTACTTTAAAATAAGCGTTTGCCTATTATTTTATCAAATTAAAGTCATAAATTCGACGTTCGATTTCACGTTGGATTGTTTGAAACTGGAACAGGATATAGAGTACTTGCTTTTACGAAAATCGAACATCAAATTATGGTTAAAAAAAATTGAAGAGAAAATCGATTTGATTGTAAAAAAAAAACCATTAGTTTTCATTAAATTACTAGGTTCGAGGATACCATGGATATATGAACACCAAAAGTCGGAGATGAAAGTTTTTATTTAAAATTTGAAGATGGAAATGAATATGACAAGTATGCCGTGGCAGTAATGATTGAAGGAAAAGCTGGTGAGCATATCCCTAAAAACATGAGTAAAATTTTCAAGCTCTTTCGACTTGCTTGATAAAATGCCAAGTAATTGGATAACGTATGAACTCGAAATTTCAGTCCAGTATACGTTTTTTGGATCAGCAAAAGCTACCCAATAGATAGAAAAAAGCAGCAAAAAAAGCAAACAAAGCATTGCACGAAGTAAAAAAAAAAAAAAAAATCTTTCATACATGAAAAATGTTTTTAATCCTGTGTATGCTTTATACCTTTTTTTTAAGCAAAATTTTCATTTGGTGCCCGAAAAAGTGTCTGTCTTAAGTCTGATTAATAATTTTTTAGCTTTATAGACTTTTTTCTTAAGTGTTTGTTATCTATAAGGCAGATAGGTTTATGTTGTACGCGATAAAATCAGTTTATATGCAATAACTATTTTTTCAGCTGGATCACGGCTTATAATCAGAACCACCCCCAATCACTTGTGTTAAGCTGAAATCTGAGTGCCTACCTTCCAACATAATTGGCATAATGGAGTGCAAGGATAGCACTACCACTGACAGTCCCATTTATTTTTCAAATGTTGAAGACTTTTATAGGGTATTTTAGCAATGCTAAACAGCTGCGAATTTTGAGTTATACCTAATCTAATACCTGAAAGCTTTAACACTTCTTTTAAGAACTGTTGCTCAAAAACACAAATCTAAAATTTATTAATCTTGTATTCATTTCCATAACTTAAACATCTCCTAACCACCATAGCATGACCATATTTACTAATCACTCTTTTGAGATTTCTTCTTTTATTTCTAGCTTAGATTCTAAGAAGTCATATGGACATAATCTTATACCAACAAGTCTAATTAAAGAATTTGGCAATTTCATTTGCAGTTAAGGCTTTCCCTTTCAAAATGTTGTTTTTCCTGATATCCATATTCAAAAAAGGGTCAAAACTTTTTTGACTTTCCCATTAAGCACCAATAAATTATGTGCTCCCGATTGTAACTTTTTCTTATCATTTTCGACCGACTGACTTTAATTTGGTTTTGGAAAAAGCCAGTCATATTTTATTCACTTTAACAGAGAAAATCTGAGTTCTCGATACTACTATCCATTTTCCCGGCATATTTATTGATTTGTAAAAAGCCTCAATAAAACAACGTTTTTGTCTCTAAGCTCAAATATTATGGTTCTTAAATGAAATGTATTCATTTAATAAATATATTGAGAAAATCCATTTTTTAATTTAAAATTTTGCAAAAATTGAATAATATTTATATCACACATTAATTAATATTTGAGTATATTTCAACAGTAAAAAAATAAAAATATATATTTCAAAAAAAATAATTGATATTTCATATCAAAATTACGGAAGCCCATTAGTGCCATCACGGTTAACCTTATTTTCAATTTTTTAAATAAAGCTTTCAAAATAAATGATAATCAATTGCATTTTAAAGCAAGGACAATACTTCATTTAAGAAATAAATTCATAAGAATCAGAAAATGCGCCAGTTTTATTTTGAAAATAAAATAATAAATATTGAAAAAAATATTTTTTTACCCTTCAATTAAAAATCTTATACGTTTAGTGCTTATTTTAAAAATAGATTCACACGAGCACAGGAAAAAATTATTTAGATTTTCATTTAAAAATTAACACCTGAAGCTCCACGTGTTTGAACCACAAAATATACCACAAGCATAAAACATGCTTTGTTTGTACTTTTTATTGCGTATAGCATAAAATATATTTAAAAGTTTAAATTCGCAAATAAATAGAAAAAACTTATCATCTGGAAACCCAAGGTGTTCTAAGCCGCTTCACTATTCTTCAAACATTTTTTTTTTTAAATTTTTTACCAAATATTATGCAGTTCCAGAATTCCATGTTCTGTAAAATATTAAATCATATCAGCTGAATACCAAATTCGCACTCGAAAATGAAATAAATTTCATATGTTTAGTTTTAAAAGGACTTTTAAGTTGTAAAATAATGTTATTTCCTTCTTTTTTTGTGTATATATTTTTATCATAAAGTCAGATTTATTAAATATTATGTGCATACTTAACGCTCTGTTTTTTATTAGTGCAATTTAATGATTTGGAATATCTATTTATCATGGTTACGTCAATTCAAAATAAATCAGGTAAATAATTCGCAGGTTAGTCGATAAAATGTTAACTTCAACGTAATCCTGCAGAATCGAGTTGAAGGAACGAATCGAATGCTCTGGTTTATTTTTTTTTTCGGAAAAAATTAAACATTAAATTTTCTTTTTGTGATTCTTATAATTTAAAAAAGTGATTTCTGTGGCGGCCAATGGGCTATCGCACAAAATCAAATATTTTCAACAAAATTTATAAAATAATTATTAGCAATACAAATTCTTCGAATATCTTAATCAACAGTATATTTTTAGTTCCAAAGCAATAGATGAATATTACCATATGTGAATAGCTACTAAGCAAAACTTTATAAGAAGACTTGTTTGGTTTTAGTCGGGCATACGCTTTAATTAGTGAATGGGAAAAGTTCTAAAACTACCTCTTATGATAAATAAATTCATCTTATTTCTGGTCTAATGTAGGTATTTACCGAGGTTAGATCAAAAATACAAACATAGCTTAGGCGCCATTACAGAGTGCAAAATTACCTGTCTAAAATCTCTTAAAAATATTATCATATATAAAATATTTCTTTGTGACTTCAAAAAACAAAAAAAAAAAATATTCATGGCAATTATCCGGGAAGTAATTTTCTGGGAAGGAATTGCTTGGGAGGCAATGTAATTATTCGGGAGAAAATTTTCCAGATACGGGCTAAAAAATAAATTTAAACATAATTTCAGTTTACAGAACTTGTCCCATAATTTGAAATGCTTGAGGATATAGTCAGGAGATCGACTTTAATTAATAATTCTGAAATAAAAAAAATATAAAAAATTATTTCTTTCGTTTTAATTTACTAATCATATCATTGTTTTCTTTCTTAATTTGAGATAGATCAATGCTTATACGCTGCATGTTATCATCCACTTCCGCTTCATTAAATTTATCAATTTGTTCTTCTAAGTCACGTATCTCACGCATTATGCTTCCTGTATCCTCCACGGTTTTCACAAGCTCACCAAAACTCTAGAATATGATAGAAAAAGCAGCAAAATTATTAAATGATAACCATATAACTCTGCAAAAAGTGTAAAAATTTTCTCATATTTACTATAGTGTAAGCAAAATAGTATTTAAGGAACTTTCAGAGTTTTGACCTGAAAGAATTTAAGCAAATATTATCAAAATAAACTCTCTGCTAGATAGCGCTTAACTGGCGAATTTTACACGCATTATTTTTATGGTAAGTATTAGAAAAATCTAGAAATAATCGCCCTAATAACCCTTCAACTGTTATTGACTTACATTAAAAATTGATAGCGTAATCAAACCGTAATTTAAGACACTTCCTTTAAGAAATATGACCAAACGCAATAGAACCATAAACAAATTTTGTGCTAGGTTATGCTGAATTGTTGCTATCTTGTGTGCATTTTTTCGATGCTAAGCAATCAAAAAATAAGTGCAGCAGTTGGGTTATTTTTTGTGAAATTACAGGAAAATCAGGAAAACTAATGAAGTTAAAAACGCGATAAATTTTCGTTTTTTGGTGTCTAGATAGATATTAGGTATGGGATCTAAGTAAATTGTCACATAAATTTCTTTTTTCCAACTTTTAAAAGTTCAAAACGTTTGCAAATAAGCACTATGATAAACAAAATATTTCTATAAATTTTTAGCTATTTTGGAAAATTTCAAACAAAATGGTTGATAAAAAGTCAGAAGAATTTTTATCCTTAAAGGAAGATATAGGGAAGTTACATATGATAACTGTATGAACAAATGTATGAAGAACTGTATGGACAACTCTCTAATAGCTGTTATGAACAACTGTATATGAATAACTGTATGAACAACTGTATGAACAACTGTATGAACAACTGTATGAATTGATGGTAATAAAAGTAATATCCAAAATTGAGCATAGATACCAAAGGTTTACTCCGGGGAACCCATCATGAAATTATATTCTCTCCATAAATCTTATATTCAATATTAATCAAGAGAATTTTTTAGTGGTAAAACAGTGGTAAATGGGTTTTTGTGGTAAAATAGTGGTAAATGGGTTTTAATGGTAAAATAGTGGTAAACGGGTTTTAATGGTAAAATAGTGGTAAATGGGTTTTAATGGTAAAATAGTGGTAAATTTGTTTAATAGTTGTCTAGCCAAGCAGCGAGGTGTGAGTTAGATCTCCCATTGAGACAAATGATTTTATTTACCCTAAATTCAAATAGAAGCTCTAAGTACACCTGAATTAAACCCGTAGGCCCTTCTGGAAATATAGCTTATTAATAAAAACGGTTAAAAAGTTTTTAGGTATTTATTTGGAATAAATACCGGTTAATAATCAACTATTTACTTGGAAAATTTAACATTTGCTGTAAAAATCTGTTTTTATGTCATTTTTATGTCACTGATCGCAAACCTTAGTTTACTTAAGAGCTAAGAATTTCATTGAAATAAACCAATCAAATAAAAAAAAACTTTAAAGTACCTCATGAAGATTAGCCAGTAACTTATAAGCCTTCTTACTAAATTCATCTTGAGTAGCATTCTAAAAAAATTGAAACAGGTTATGATAGAAAAATAAGATTTACTAGACATGTTTTCTATATGCCTAAATGTCGTCTCGCAAGTTGCATTAAACTGAGTACCTGCAGGTACATGATGCACTAAAATAATGAAAGAGTTGAGAATTAATGGAACCAACTACTACCCAGCACCAAGACTTGCTTCATGTCATCAATCGGCTAGAGGAACAAGGTACCAAATCTAGAAGCCAGAGGATTGTAATCATTTATAATGGGCATAAAAAATCCATCCAGTGGGTGCATTTCACAGGCCAAAATGAGAACAAATTTTTTTTTTGCATAATTATTAATCTTACAAAAGTAATAATTTCTCAGATTCTTTATAAAAGCGATTTAGACAAATAAATATGATAATAAATATGAGAATTCTAATTAATAAAAAACTAAATTTTAAAGCAATTATGTTTTGAAGAGCAGACTGTGAAAATCGAATTTTCATATAATTTCATTTTCTTAATTGAACAAACCCATTTTTTCTATTTTAAAAACTGTGAAATAACTTGGCATAAATATTTGAGATAATCTTTGATAGTCTTGACAAAATTATACAAGAACATACAAATTGCCCTCATATAATTAATCTTAATTGTAGAAATATTTGTAATCACATTAATATGTAAAGGTTTGCAGAATTCAACAAACAACAAACTTTCTTACGCTACCAGTGATTAATATAAAAAAAAGTTGTAACTAAATAGAAATAAATTTTCTATCAAAAGTATTGAAATTGCTTTTGATTTGGTTTTGATCTATTGGAAGAATAGTTTATACAAAAAAAGAAAAAAAGAAAAAAAAAAGAAAAAAGATTTTATGGCATATCGCATGCATATTGAAATAAAAATATTGTTTTTAATTAAAAAATATATTTCAATTTAAAATGAATTTAAATTTAACTTACAGCATGAAACACCCACCTCGTTTAAAGAAACAAAATTAAACATTAAAACAATTTGATGTTTACACTCGAATGGAATGCTAACGATTCTTTTGTTAAACGTTTAAATAAAATTCTCTGTGGACAGTAATGAAATTAATTTTGATTCTCTACTGTTCAAATATTATTAATAAAAAATTGGGAGAGCGAGACAAAATACAAAAAAAAATTAATAAATAAATAAAAAATAGGGACGAATTTTCACCAAAATTAAAACTAAATCTTTAAATAATTTTTTTCTATAGAAGGTTATTGGAATGTCTCAAAATAATCTAAAGATAGATCCTGTGGTTGGGCAAAAACTTCGCTTAGGTAAAAGGAAACATGGAGGTGAATTAGTGCGATAAATAGCAAAGTTAACGAGAAAAAAAGGTTTAGAAGGAATGAATGAAAGAAAAGCAAAAAATATAAGAAAGTTCATTTGGAAGCTAAGAAAAAGTTAAGGAAAGCAATGCTCAAGGCTGAATGTTAACTGGATTTACTAGTGACAAATTAATCTTATCCCACTCATTTTCTGTGTTTAACAGACTCTCTAAATAATCACAATGAATTGCCTTTTACTTCACTGCAAAAGAGCTGATTATCAGGAAAATTTTTGGAAGTGTGACCATGATAATGGCTTTACAACCAAATGGATAACACAAAGACCTGCATTTGATTCAATTCTAGAGTGTGTTTCATGTAAGTGTAGGAAAAATATCAGGCAAACCAGGATTGTTTTAATCTGAATTGTCTCTATGTTTGGGGATGTAGCAACTGCTAAATTAAAAATACATCAGATAAACCAGCAGCAAAAGTGGTTAAATTAGTGGTGACAGCAAAACAGTAAAAAGTGACAGTGACCTTAAAAAATAAGAAACTTTCACCATGGTTTATAAGGATATGAAATGTTATTAGCTATTATACAAGCTGTGCTGTACTTACGAATTTAGACTCAAGCAATAAATTTAACTTGTTTAGATTTATTTTTTACAAATAAAACACGCTCTTTAGTTCAGATCTTAAAATTCTTAAAATGTTAGTCTGAATATCAAACTTTTGATTCTTTTTTTTTCTCTATGAAATAACACAAATTCACAAAGGACATGGGCATAGATAAAATAAATAATATTAAAACAAATGGTAAACAATACATATTAGACTAATCTAACTAACAGTAAAAATAATAGGTAAGCTAAAAGGAAATAATTCAAGAAAAAAGCGATGAGTCAATTCTCTCTGATGCTTTGAGAAAAGAGGTAGATTCTTTAAGAATCGAGAGATTAACGTCCGGGTCAAAGTTTTCATTACCATTCACTAAATTAGCATCAGAAAGGTTTGATATTCTTCCAAATAATTCAACATTGTTGTCAAGGAGTATTCTTTTTGGAGTAAACAAAGCAGCACAAGAAGAAGTGATTCTAAGATTCCACAATTGCAAATAGGAACAAGTGTATCAGCAAAGTTATGACGATATTTATGCTCTTTTAAATGACTAAAGCCAACTCTTAAACGAGTGAGA
>JAUZNK010004737.1:0-10284 GCA_035046665.1 Euphysa ruthae | reverse complement strand
TGCAGTCACCACAGGACACCTATCATCAACTTGTATCATCAAACTATATTTTAGTCAGATCCAAGTGGAGGAGAAGCATATAATTGCTTTAGCTCTTTATATTCAGATCATTGAGTATCATTCATTAAAAATCGAAGAATTATGAAATCATGAGGAAAAGTTAACTGAATGAAGAAGCAGCAGAACAAGTGCTTGCGGAAAAGCACAGAATACGGAAGGAATTGAAGTGAGAAGACGTTGTAAAAGTGAGAAGTGGTTGAGGAGGCGTATTGTTCTTATCAAGTTTGCAAAAAGAACAGTCAATTGTTTGTGATATATAAAGACAAGAAACATAAATTGTATGAAATGTATTTCAAAGTTAATGAAAAAGAACTCATCAGAAAGTTTAAAGAAATAGAGAATACCCTTAGCAATTCACAGCTTGGAGCAGCTTTGAAGTTAATAAACAAAATTTCAGGTCATAATAGCTTTCAGTCATCAAAACTCAAAGCTAACCGTTCTCAAAAGCGTGTACACATATGGCACTGCCACAAAGTTTTTACAAACAAGGTTGTACGATAACTCTAAATTTATGACCATATTAGGACATAAATTCCCCAAAAGACCCAAACCAAATCCTGGACCTGAAACTTTTGCCTCCGGGCCGATTATAACTTTTACTGATGTCATAACCACTCTTCCAAAAATTTATTCTGTACAGTTAAGATGCAGAATAATTACTAGATTTACCACCAGTAAAAGAATTAATGGAGCTTTGATGTAAATGGCAAGAAGGTAGTATCCGCAGATAGCTGCGGTATAAATTTGCAGGATTACAAATTGTAACACAGCACATAAGTATTCGAACATTTAGGTGTACAGGTTAGAAGCAGTTCAAATTTTCGCAATGTTAGAGGAGATTTTCTTGTTTTGATTAGGTCGGATTTGCCTTCGAAGCATCAGTTGGTCAATAGGTTCTTAAACGTGACTAATTTTTAGAATACGATGACATTAGCATATCGTATTTTGATTCAATTTATGTCTAAAAATCTGGAAACAATTTCTTTAATCTGATAAGATCAAAAATTTTATATTTAAGAAATTTAAATCTGTCAATAAATTTCTGGGCTGATGTAAGAACTTTTTTGCTGAAAGGATATTCTATAATACGCACTTAGAAATAATTTAAATAATATGATCTGTGGAGATGTTTTCAATTTTTTTGATGTTAGGATGGTTGGAATTTACGCGGATTTTAAATTTTTGAGCTTTATGAGAAGATTCCTTAGAATTTTAAAAAATGGTAGAAGAATAGCGTTTGACATTGGAAATGCTCCGTCAACACGAACGGCGTTTTCACTTTATGAGTTGGAACGGTTTAATCCTAATTATTAGTTCTTCATTTTTATAAGAAACTTGGCTGCTCAGATTTGGGGCCATGGTCAGCATATTTATTGTAAATCGCAGTTTGATTAGTTCCAAGTTTTCATACAAAATATATACGAATGAGATAAATATTTATAAATAGCTAACTTTACAAAAAATTTTTATGTAATATGGGTTACGTGATGGCTGTTTAGGTAGCAATGATACGGATAGATATTCGGAATAAATTACGTGGATGTTAGCAAAAATTACAAACCATCACAGCTGCTGAAATATTGTAGTACTGAATCGAGCAAGTTCAGCAATTCATTTTTATATGCAACATGTATGACATTTTTTTTTTTTTTTAAATCAAAATTTTAAGGAATCACAAAAAGTGCAATAATTTTTTTTGGTCATTAATTTGACTTCATATTGGACACACAAGTGTGTTTTACCAAAACCGTGCTAGTCCCAGTGATTGTTTTCTTCTATTTACGTGTGTGGTAAGAGTAAAAATTTTTTTGACTAAATTGCTAAAAATTTACTCTTATTAGTGATTTTCCTTATTGCCAAAGTTGGTCGCAAATAATTTAAAAACGTTTCGCTAGCAGATTATAAAATTTCAAAAGTTCGGCGAGTACGGAACTGCGAAGGAAAAAACTTCGCGGTCGACGATAACACAAACAGGATGAAAATGAAGAAAAAGAAAATCATATGAAGCAGGAGAACTTTAAGTTATATTATTTAAGCAACCAGTTTTAAGATTTTCTTCCAAGGTTTTTAATGGTTGTTACAAAATCTGCTTTGTTATTTTCAATCGTTTTTTTTCTCAGAATATATTTTACTTGTGCTCCTCCGAGAATATCTATAAGTCTAAATATTGAAAAAAAGTCTATTGCAGCAAAAGAAGAAATCAAAGCATTACAATTCAACCGCGCTAGCTGTATCTTTTGACTGTTTCATCATGGCACAGCCAAATTTTAAAAAAAATTTTCCAGGATTTTCTCAGCGGTGCTTGACACCATAAACTTAATACGCTGCCTAGCAACAGTGGTTACCTTAGCGACAAAGTCAAAAAAAATTTTGACGGTTTTTATTTTTAGTCTAATAAGCTTATCAAAATACCTATTTTTGAATGATATAGTTTATTCAGAGTATTTCCCCCTTAATTTACAAACCAAAACATATTCCAAACTTTTCTTTAAAAAATTTGATTAAATGAAATTCAACTATAACGTACAGACTACACTCACAACAGATTCCAATGAGACTTATAATCTCTTTCATCCATGTTTTTACAATTACGCTCACTATCACTCTGGTAAAAAACTCCACCAATCAATTAACCCTCTTCTTACAACTTCTGATCGGATATAAAAAAACTTACATAGTTATTAAGTCTGTCTTTGCTTCCATGAAAAAAAACGTCAGTTGAAACCGCTAAAAGAGCTTTCAATGAAACCTGTTTTTGAGTAATAGTGACCATATGAATGTGATTCAACCCAGTTAAGACTAATTCTTAACCGTTTAAACCTTACATTTTGATTGCAAATAAAAGTGTGAAAACACAGCTTGCCTAATCTTAAACGCTGGGCCCAAAAATAGGTTTGAAATATCACAATAAATAACTTTTTAAGTATTTAACTATTTGAGCAATTTTTGGAAAGAAGGCAGATATCTTTAGTGCAGATATAACGCACTAAATTGCGTAAAAACTGGTAAAACACTACACTAGGGAACCAGGAAAAATATTTCAAAATAAGTAATAAAATTTCTTGTCGTATGACTCTATTTCAAAACTCTAAACTGTAGTTGCATTAGAACTACGAGAAATAAGAGAAATACTAAAACTTTTGTGGAAAATTACTTCTAAAGACAATTAAAAACTGGCACACAGGGAAGTGTTAACCTAGTGCGTGCGCAGAAGGAATTTTTGGAAAAATGGACTTTTGGTTTAGATGTTGCCGATCCAATCTAAACTCTAGATCTTATGAGTTTGAAAATCACAGGGTAGATGGCGATATATGAAGATCCTTGGTCAACTCTTTTCGATAAAAAAAAAAAAAATTATTTACAGTCATTTTGCTGAGGTACAAGGCAAATCTACAACCCTAGTAATAACTGAAATTGTGTAAACACGCATCAATATTTGGATATAGTTGAGCCAGTGTATTTATTGCTTATAGATCTCCAAGCAATTGACCAACAAACTAAAGTTTGCATGAAAAACTCTAAAGATTTAAAAATGAAAAAGTTAGTGTCAAACTTACTTACAACTATGGCAAGTTTATAATATTTAACTACATATACATTAGTGTCATATGGTTAATTTTATACTTAGATAATTGAATCTTTAATATATGTTTAGATGTCACCAGGTAAAGTGATAGTGCTACCATCAAATAGGAGATACGATCTCCGTCTCACGACGCACTAGTATTTTTAGTATTTTAACAGTAAATATTCATAATATCAAGTATATAATACTGTAAATTTATTCAGCTCAATATATTAGTATCGAGGTAACGTTTTGGCAGAACTTTATACTTTCCCTCACAACGGCTGCAAGGGACAAAACTATTCTGAACAAGTTGCTTTATTTCTACATGTATGATCCTGGCAAACTGAACTTGTAAATTGTAAGATGTTAAGAAACTTATATGTAAATCTAATAATCCTAGTGTCTAATACTTACAAGTTAAAGCTACCACCACATTTAGACCAACGCGGATAAAGATATAAATTTATACTGAAATAATAATTTTATCAAATAAAACTTCAATCGTCCCGCCACCTTCTAAATAACCACATAAATATATGTTTAAGCACTCATCACGCCTAAGGATATATGCTAAAAATATTAAATATGTAAATAACCACATAAATATATGTTTAAGCACTCATCACGTCTAAGGATGCTAAAAATATTAAATATGTAAATAACCACATAAATATATTTTTAAGCACTCATCACGCCTAAGGATGCTAAAAATATTAAATATGTAAATAAAACATAGATATTAATAAAATGTTACTTATAGTCTAAATATTACTCAAAGGTGAGCCAGGAAAATTTCTGTTTTCACAGCAGTGCTTTTGAGAATTTTATAATTGTGTTCTAAGCACAATACTATTATTGTTGATATGAAATGAAAAAGCAAAGTTACTCGTTATACCAGAATCTAATCGCTATATAAGACAATAACCAATTATTTCAAAACAATTGCGCGTTACAGTAATAAAATCCTTCAAAAATTTTACTGCTTTTTGTGACGGTTATCCTTTAATCTATGAATAAAAATATCCAAAATGTCCAAACTTTTTATAGACGCCATTGAACAAAATGTTTCATAAATTTAAGAAAAAAATAAATCTAAAAAATTTTGATTTAAAATGACCATATTTCCAAATTTGGGCCTAAAGTGGGAAAATGAAAATTCTTTTTTAACCGAAAACCTTGCACAAAGTTTCAAAAAAATTTATCAAACTGAAAAAAATAAAACAGTGTTGAAAAGTTTTAACGGGCTGAAATTAAAGACGGATGTAAAAATTTAGATAATTATTTTAAAGTTAATGTAAATTTCTGTTTAAAATGTAATGGACAATGAATCAGTGAAAAAAAAAAAACAAAAAAAAAAATGCAAAACGTGTCGCCCAGATGATTTTCTAAACTCTAAGTTCACCACACAAGTTCTTTTTGTAATGTTCAAAATAAATTTGATTCTAAATTGTGATTTATACATGCATAAAGATTATTACTTTGTAATCAAATTGAATAATTTTAAATTTCTGAACAAAGGAAGAGTGACCTCTACTATGGACAAAAAAATTGAAAATACAAGATTTTTAGGTTAGAAACTATGAACTTCATATAAAATAAAATAAAAAAACTTGTCTATGCTATAAAATATTATTTCTAACTATAATTTTGGTGGTAGCATCAAAACAAATAAAGACTCTACAAATTCTTTATAAAAATTTGAGATACCATCTCTTAACACATAAAATATAAAAGATATAACCGAGCAGTCATATGTCTTTTATTCAATATTTTTTACTTTTTTCTAAACTAAAAGATCAAATTAGGCCTAATTTATGAACATTATGAAATTTGTCTTCCAATATCATTTTAAATTAATTGGGAATATCAATGACAGAAATATGATCAAGATAGATATCTACAACAAAATCTAAAAACAAACTAATGTAACAAGAATCTTTATGGATGAATTTTTGCTGTGTTTAATTACTACATACTGTATTGTCCACTGAAACATTAAAACTGGTTGTCAAACTTACAAAGAACTTAATCGAGTATTATCAACCAACTTATATAATTCAGTATCGCAGATCATAACTAAACAATAAAAAAAAAACAATTCGAACAAAGAAAAATAAAAAATTAGAACAGAAGATTTTTTAAATTTTTAAGAAAAAAATTTATAATAATGACAATATAAAAACGCAAAATTTAACAAACTTCATCTTTTATAGTATTGTCATAACACACTTTGTAGTGATGACTAAAAATTAACAACTCGTTTAAAATTCAATAAATATCACCTAAAATACTATTAAGATTATTAAATATTAAGGTCAGTAGTGATATGAAGGTCAGCAGTGATGTGAAGGTCAGTAGTGATATGAAGGCTTACAAAGATGTCTTGCTACCATTTAATACAGAAATGTCTTCAAAGAAAAGATAATACTACTTTCTTCAAAATAATCTGAAAATTAACTAATTGCTAGGTAATAAGTTTTTTCTAATCATTACAAAATAAATTTATTAACTTTGTCAATGACGAAAAAAAACTTCTGCGACCCCCAAAATTTCCAGCCTTCTTCCAGAGTGCATGAATCCGTCCACTAACATCCCCAGATTTCATTTGGTTGCGATTCCAGGAAAGGAAAACATATTGTGAAGAAATCGATAGGAGATTAGGTCGAATAATCTCTGTAACGTAGTAAGTAACGGAAAGACACAACGTGTCAATTTCGATGTCAAAATTAAATATTGATTTAAAATTTTCCTTAGTTATTTCAAAGAGATATCTATTTTGCTGTGTGTTTTTTGTTTCTATCATCCAGCCAAAAGATCATTCCTGTGGTGAATTTTGAAATTACATGTAAAATTTATATGGGACATTTTTCGGTATAATTTCTAAAACCAGCTTTCCTTCATGCACTCATTTAATTCTAAATCTCAGTCTTGACTACTAAATCTAGAAAATCAAACATTTATAACGAAACACTTTTTAACCAAACTTTTCATTTGAACGTTTTATACTGCTATCCATTCTATCTGTAATTTTGAATGAAATCACAATTTATCAAAATTTAATCATTATCACCGCAACAGGTTAGAAATTTACTTCTAAATACTTTTCTTGAATGTTTTTCCTCAAAACGCTATTTTTCTAATTACTTTCCTCAAATACTTACCTCCAGCTGTTTTCCACAAAACCTCATGTGAAAATGTTTTCCTCAAAACCTTATTTCCCAAATATTTTCCTCGAAATGTTATTTCCTTAAGATTTTCTTTAAAATTTTATTTCCTAATATTACCTTCAAAATGATATTTAAAAAAATATTCCCTCCTTTGGAGAAGACCATTCCATGTGATTTCGCCGGTTGTGTACTTATGAGTGGAAAAGTGGCTTTTCTGAGCAGAAACGCCAGATGGAAGTAGGACATACGAAGAGGGACGCAGCACGGCTTGGGAGCAGATAACATACTAGCGTACAGCCCAAAAAACCTGTCAAGAAGCAAAAAGGCTGGTGATGAAGAAAAACTGTGTGCAGCTACACCATGCATCATCATCAGTGAAGTTAAAAATGAAATATTTTAGTAGCATTTAAAGTAATATTTTTCCTGGTTTTTTCAGTAATTTTTTACTTAATGAAAACCTACCTTTAAAGTCATAAATTTATGGCACAAACATCCCACCATGAGAATCATGCAAGACTTCAATCTTTTTACGACGTTGCTTTCGTTTCCTTCAACACCATTTTAACCAGGGAATAGAAAAACCAACTTGCCAAAATAGTTGATTTGGCAATGTATTTTACAGAACAAAAGTAACAGAATGAGAAATTTTGAAAGCTCGCGAATTTCCATTTTCTCTTGCACTTCAAAACTTTTATAGCAACAAAATTATAGTTGTTTTTTCGTGGTCACACTATAAAGTTTAATCTGTGACTGTTTGCCAAAATCTTATGGGTAAAAAGTCTTTTCATCGGGTAGGTTTTGTAAAAAGAATTTTTAGAACCTCAAGGCTTCATATTCCAACCGGAACCAAAAAAAAAACTGAATTGATTCCACAGCCAAGCAACGACTTTGTAAAAAAACACCAAATACCATCTTCTCTAATCATAAATGTATTCTAGGCACCATCCAAATACGCACCTGTCTCTAGTCTAACTATGACTGAGAAAAATTCAAAACACGCCGCCCCATCGTAGGATATATTTACCTTCGAGCAAATTGAACCTAATATTAGTGACGGTGAACATTAAAATTTTATATCCTCAAGTTCTAATTCTGATGACGTAAGGGTGGAAATAAATGTCTTAGACGACGACGAGTCCATTAAAAACATATTCTAGCTTCTCAATGATGACAATGAAGAAGAGATAGGCGATCACCGGCTTTGATATTTTGATTATATAAATGTACATAATCATTATTTCTTTGTTTTCTTGCTTCCTTTCCGTTTTATTATATACGATGAAATAATACTTCTGTCAAAGATCCGCAAAAAAACAACATGCAAAGTTCAAGTAAACTGACAATCTGCAAAAACAAATTTCGCAAAAATCACTTAAAATTGACAAGAAATCTTTCATTGTGTATCCCCAGCTTTATATTATCATTCTATTACTGTAAGACTGATTGACTAAACAAACCACAAAATAATCTTTTAATTATGTAAAAAATTAATCTTTTTTGTGACAAAGATTATCATAACAATTATTCATATTTAAGACCCTATTCTGACGTAACAAGAGAATGTGATTTGTAAGTATAAATGATAAAAGTTTTGGTTCTACCTAAATTCTAATAACCGCTCATTTTGATTTTGTGATTAAGGTGCATTCCCTAGATCAAGTGGATCAAGTTTGTATTCATTTATCATCCCAGAATGCCACAGTCCAACATGATCAACTATATCATCTACTACTCTGAATTTTGCGTTTAAACCTTTTTATATAACGAATAACGCAGCACAGTCATTGCTTTCAAAACCTTTGTATATAAAGAATAACGCAGCGTAGTCATTGCTTTCAAAACCTTTGTATATAACAAATAACGCAGCCCAGCCATTGCTTTCAAAACCTTTGTATATAACGAATAACGTAGCGCAGTCATTGCTTTCAAAACCTTTGTATATAACGAATAGCACAGCGCAGTTATTGCTTTCAAAACCTTTGTATATAACGAATAACGCAGCGCAGTCGTTGCTTTCAAAACCGGATTTCACGTTTTCAAACAAACTTTTTCGAGAAGATACCATGCTGAAAAGCTAGATTTTTGGGATAATATTCTTATCTTAATATTGGCTAGTTGTCTGGGAAAGATAAGACCCAGACTACTAAGAAAATACAGCCTGGCTATGACTCAAATCGGTCAAGAAAATTGTGAGAAGAATAAGGGAAATCAAAATGTTAGATAATATTTGTCCAGCCTAAATCGGGCAAGATGGAGTTTCCTTTGATCTCCAGGTTTTTTCAATTTAAAAAAGAAAGTGGGTCCAAACTGAATGGCGGGAGCCTTTATCAAGTACAAGGCTCTTGCTACACCAGACTCATTTGCGTGAACCATAAAAGAAGCAAAAAAAAAAAAAAATTACTGAAGTTGATCTTAATTCTTTGTATATGTTGTGTCATATTTACTCTTTCAAAATTATTTTCTGGTGAAAATAGAATTCCATTTGTAAAATTTATTGTTTACGAAACTTTTTCTGTAGAGGAAAGAATTTTGAAAATTTATTTTTATTGAATTTATGCACTTTTTACTTTTTTGTCTATAACTATTTTTTAAATCAAAACAAAGCTGAAGTTTTTTATTAAATTTCTCGCGATTTTAAGTTATTTTTTCAACGGTATAACATGCCTATCCTTGAACAAAAAAAATTGACCCTGCGAGATTTATGACGTCATTATCACGTGGTTGATTACGTAATGATTAAGTGAGTAAGTATTTAGTCACTATCAATAAAAATACAACAAAATAAATGTTAAAAATTTAAATATTATACAATTGTAATTGTAAAAAACGGGGCCTGTATTGATAGCAGGGATAAGCACAAGAAACGCCAAAGCCTTATCTTCATTGCGGTCCTTCGATGGGTAGAAGGCGGTCTGCTCAAATACATAATATACTTATTTAATAGAAATAATATAATATGCCGTATTTAATTTCTATCTTATTAAACCAGAATCGTATTTCTGTTTTAATTTTTTAAGGTAATGTTTCTTCACATTATCTTTGAATATATTAACATTGTGACTAGATTTTGTGCATTCTCTTAAATTGTTCCATATCGAGGAACCCATATAAGAAACGGAATTTTGACCTTGGCTTTTTCTAAAAGGCTGATCAAGTTTTTGGTGACAATTTCTTGTTTTTAAGCTGTTATTTAGACTAGTTTTGATGACCTCAGACATGTATTCAGGGGAATTTCTATTAGCGAACTTAAAGGCACTTATGCATTGCTCAAATCTGTCGTTTACATTAATTCAATTTATTCGTTGAAAGTGATCTGTTGTGAAATGCTCTCTGTATCGCAATAGAAGACATTACCTAATACATTTATTTTGTGCAGTTTAAAGTTTTGTTTTTAAAGCTTCATTAATATTTTCATACCATGAAGAGCAAGCATAGTCAAAATGAGGCTGAATTAATGAATTGCATAAAAGTCTTCGAAGAGCTGGAGTT
>JAUZNK010004736.1:0-10284 GCA_035046665.1 Euphysa ruthae | reverse complement strand
AATTTGAAGATTTCTTTGAAAACCAAAGTTAACAATAAGTAAAATAATTTAAATATCATTCACCTCTGAATTACTTAGATACTAAAAATCACTTGGATATGAAACACATGTAATATTAAAACACATTTACGTTCTACATTATCATTAAATACTTTTTAATATATTATTCTGGCATGATATAACACATAGCAGTGATAAAAGAGATTCTGATGGAAGTCTTTGGTCTAATTTATTTGGTGTTAAATTTTCGATCACGATTTTACTATTTCCGGTAGCTTCTTTCTGCCAACACCCATACTCAAAAGGATAAAGCACACCTTTCGAACTTCATCAACACACCTGAATTCAAGTAGCATTTGTAAATCAAGTTTTTCTTGTTTTAGTGCACTTAGTTGAGCATTAATTTCTTGTCTTTCACCTCTATTTCAAGGTTGAAATAGAGGTGAAGGACATGAAAGGTTTTAATTTGGTAATCTTTTGCATCCAATTCCATCAGTGCCTGCCTCAATTGCTGTTTATCTTGAAGCACTAATTATTTCTTTTTTAGCAATTTTTAATTCTTCAGATTTTTCCCTAAATGCGGATTTAAATTTTCGCTAGCGAGGAGTAACAGGACCATTATTAATTATTCTTTTTTCTGGAGGACAATATAATGTTTGTAAGTGTTGTTTCGGTCTTTCTTTCCCATTAACAGACTTAGAATTCTTGAAATTTTTTCTAAAAGGAACAAAGACAATTTTTGATATGATTGTATATCTTATATAAGTCATCTTTTGTAGCAGTAGAGATATTTTGAAATGTAGTAGGAATAACTTCAATAACCTGCTTAATGAGGTCATGCCAATTACTTCCATTATTCTTATCCAATTTAATAATAAGATCATATGTAATGAATGTGGTATCCATGGTCAACAAATGTTTAAAGAAATAATTCTAAGAGTTAGAAAGAACTAGCAAGAATTAGCAAGTAAAGAGGAAGATAAGCAACACATAATATCAGAAAAATATATAACCACATTATAAATGAGCACCCACTGTTTGCATTATTTTTGGATATTTTGTCAACATTTTTTACACACTATTATCACAAAATGTGTAATTTAAATGATACAAAAATTTTAGAAATAAGTTCTAAATTTCATTGTCACAAAATCTTCCTTTCTTTTCTGGGATCCAACACATGCAAAATTTTTTAATTTGAAAACAGAAAAGTTTCTTTCCATAAGGAAAAATGTTCAGAAAATATAATAACCAATAAAAGTAAGATTTTAAAGTAATGCTAGTCATGTAAAAAAAAACCAATTGCTTATAACTGAAAATTCCTTAATATATGTTGAATATCCTCTAATTTCTCACAAGTCACATTGACATTAAAAAGTACTTTAAAAATTCTTGGTAAGTGATGACAACAGATAGAGAATAACTTTTGATTGAAAAGAAATGCAGCTTTCGAACTTTAACATGTGTTATATATACAAATATATAATAATCTACACGTATTAAAAAAAAAAATCTAAATATATCAGCCTTTGTAGGGGGCATGGATGGCCAAAATGTTTTATATATTAAAATTTATGACATTTTTAAACTTTTTAACTTTACTGTAGAATCCTCATTTTCAAAGGGAGCCAAAATATTAAAATATTCCAAATTAAAAACAAGAAAGTTCACTTCATCAGAGAAAAACTTAGTACAAAATGTAAAATACCAATCTTGAAAATTTAGGCAATTAAAAAAATCTACTGCATATTTAAAAAAGATAAAGACTCTTGTTTATTTCCCCGTTTTGAAAAAAAAAATGACTAAATTAACCAAATGCAAAAAAATAAAATGCATTATGTTACTTTACCAGAAAGTTATTCCTGCACTTTTTACGAAGCTGTAAAAATTAGAATAAAGTGCTTTTTTTTCAAGAATTAAAATTTTCGAAACAGCTCTACGACATCTACACTCAAGTTATCAAGATCGTAAGAAAATCATTGCACGCTCCCACGCTCCTTCGAGTTTAGAAAAAAGATGAAACTAGATTCCAATCCCCATAATCCAGCACATCGCTTATAAAGAAATTAATTGATCCCCCTGATTTGCGCAACAACTGTCCCCATTTGAAAATATTATTTTTACCGTGGAATATTTCAGGAGTGCGGACCTTGCGATTGACATTCCTATCATAAAATCATGGCACTGTTTAAATGAAAAATGTCGACCATCGAAAAATTTTGTTGTTACAAAACTATAATAGAAAAAGTTGCAAAATAAGAATGCTGAAACACCAAAAAAAAAAAAACTAAAAATCATGGACAGTTATTAATTAGTGAACTTTCACAATACGTCATAACCAAACGGCAATACGTCACAACCGAACTGCAATACGTCATAACCAAACGGCAATACGTCATAACCAAACGGCAATACGTCATAACCGAACGGCAATACGTCATAACCGAACTGCACTAGCATAAATCTTCAAAAGAAAAAAATTGCAAAGTCACAAAAAATAAAATTATGATATTGCATCATCACAGAATTGAAAAATTTCAAAGCAAAAAAACCGCAAAAAAAAAAACACATTTAGAAAAAAAAATTTCAAGCAAGTTAAATAGAAAGGAAGTTGGATGAAAGAGAAATACTTCATCATAGAGAAAAATCTCGAAATACAATTTTACCTCGGATTCTCACAACTCTAAATACCATACAACTGCCTTTCAGAGATATATTACACTCTGGCAGAGACAAATTATTTTATGCTTGATTAGAATTCTCATTGGGAAGAAATGGGTAATCTTTGTGAAATACAAATTATCCATAAAATTCCTTCTTCTATCTAGTATTCAAAGACTCACGGATTCAAATTAAATAACTATTCAGAAAAAGCTAATAGTTAGAGCCATTTTTTCAATTTATTTTATTATAAATGTATTTCTTCTGGGTCCATTTTTTAGAATTCCTTTGTGTTTTCAGATGTAACGATTCCGTCATAGAAAATACTCTCTCATTTAGTGTAAATTAAAATTTTTAAGGCTTTTAAACCTTCACTCTAAAAACAAATCCTTTATAAAAAGTATAATTATCAAAGATATAAAGAAATAATATGTACAATAGGAGGATTAAATTAATTAGAGTGATATAAATAAATTTCCAACGAACATGCAAATGTTTCTTCTCAAGATCTTTAAAGTTGTTTCAATGATGTTAACTGCTGTTTCAATGATGTTTAATTTTGTTAAAATGACCTTTGATGTTGTTTCAATAACATTTAACTTTGTTTCAATGACGGCTAATGTTGTTTCAATGTTGTTTAACGTTGTTCGAATGATCGTTAATGTTGTTTCAACGATTTTTTAATGTTTTCCAACGATCTTTAATGTTGTTCCAATGATCTTTAATGTTGTTCCAATGATCTTTAATGTTGTTTCAATAATTTTTACAGATGTTTTAACGATGTTTAATTTTGTTTCAAGAATATTTAATGTTGCTTCAACGATGTCTCAATGATATTTAATGTCGTAACAACGACCTTTAGTTTTGTTTCAATATGAAATTTAATGTTGTTTAAATGATCTTTATTGTTGTTTTAGTGATGTTCAATGTTATTCCAATTATGTTAAATTGTGTTTGATGTTCTTTATTGTTTTATTAATGATATTTAATGTTGTTTCAAAGATATCTAATGTTTCAGTGATGTTTGTTGTCTCAACGATGTTTAATGTTTTTTTGAACGATGTTTAATGTTTTGTTAACATTTGTTGTTGTTTCTATGAAGTTTAATGTTGTTTCATTGACATTTATTAATGCTTCAATGATCTTTAATGTTTTTTCAATTATGATAAATGTTGTTTCAGTCATGTTTTCTGTTGTTCAATGCCATTTCAATGAATTTTAATGTTGTTTCAATGATGTTTAATTTTGTTTTCATGATGTTTAATGTTGCCTCAGTGATCTTCAATGTTGTTTCAAAGATGTTTTATGTTGATTCATTAATCTTCAATGTTGTTTTAAAGATGTTTTATGTTGTCTCAGTGATCTTCAATGTTGTTTTAAAGATGTTTTATGTTGTCTCAGTGATCTTCAATGTTGTTTCAAAGATGTTTTATGTTGATTCATTGATTTTTATTGCTGTTTTAATCATGTTTAATGTTTCAATGTTATTAAATCCGTTTTTCTAACCTGACTTTATTAAACCTAATTAACACCTAAAGAATGCACTTATTTTTGAAAATATTTGTTATATGTAAACGACATATAACGATGCGTTGACGGTATTCAGCTCCTGAAGACTCTAGTTTGATACTTGCAGGTGCTAATATTATCTCTATGAAAAAAATTTGGACTGAAATCTTAAGGCTGCTTGTGAATAGTTCGTAAAAAAGACTTAAATAAAGGATAAGAGCAATTTAAAGCTCAAATATTGCAAAATAAATGCACGTGTTTTTATTTGGGTATGGTAAAGCAGTCCCACATTTCAGCAAAAATACTAAACAAATACTTGAGCAAAGTGTTTGTGAAAGTACTTAAACTTTCTCTACATACTCTCCCTATTACATGAGCGATATTTTTTCAGATACTCCATGGCAATCAACCAAATAAGATGTTTAAGACATAAATATTTTTTCTAAAATAAAAAAAAAAATAAAATTAGAGATTTGTCAAAATCACCGAAAGAAGTTTAAGCATAAATCAAGAGACACAATATTTGCGTTATCTGACAAGAAGAGCTCATATAGTTCTACTTCGAAATAAAGCCATTATTTTTGTAACCATAATAAAAGAGAAATGTTGGAAATAAAAAAAGAGATTGTAATAAGTCCTTCGGTAATAAGGTGTTTTTGATTCTTACTTTTAAAATTTTTTATACCTTGTAACAACATTCTCTCTTTCGCAATGTATTGTCATATAATATCTTGAAATACAATGACTTTTTACGTAAGGTCTTTTCACATAATATCTTGCCACATAATGTCTTGTCACGTAATGTGTTTTCACACAATGTCTTTTCACATAACATCTTGCCACACAATGTTTTGTCACATAATGTCTAGTTACACAATGTCTTGTCACGTAATTTCTTGCCACACAATGTCTTGTCACATAAGTTTTGTCATATGTGTTATCACGCAATGTCTTGTCGTATCCTGTCTTGTTACATTATCTCTTGATGTTAGAAAAATGTCTTGTCGCACAATGTCTTGTTACATTATTTCTTGAGCTTTTTTGTGTGTTGTTAGAAAAATTTTTTCAGCGTGAGCATAAAAAAATGATGAAAAGTTGTTTTTTTGCAAAAAAATTTCAAATTTCATAATCATCCCCAATCACTAGGCTAAATCCCAGATTTAGGTATAAACTTACTGACATAATATAATCGAGTGCTGTGTTGGTAATACCGTTTTCAGTATTTCAAATACCGCATAAACCTGTAATTATACAGCCTAATCTTAAATGACTGATCCTGCTAAAAATTACTCTAGCACAGAAATTTCACAGGCTCTGCTGCATGTTGTAATATCATAGTTATGTGTTCCATCAGTTTTAAGTATAGCTTATAGTTGATATTTTGAAAACAGGTTGTTTCTCTCAATTCAAACAATATTTTGTATGAATTCAACATAGATAATACAGCAAGTGTGACATAAAAAACGAAATTACTAAGTTACAAATATCTAGTTTTTCAACTTTATAGCTAAATATGCCTTGTAGAAACCAGATAAATATGACAAAAAAACATTTTAAATTTTCAAACCGAAATTTTCATATTCTTCTACATTAAGTTTTTAGCGGCCATCCATGTTAACGCCCATCTATTTTAATGTCTTAATTCATTGAACTCTTATTTTGAATAAAGGACTAAACAAAATATATAGCCATATTACGGTAACGTCATATATAATTAGTTGGATCGTGTGTAATTTTGTTGCTAAAATTTAGGGAAAACCACAAACTTTTATGAAGATTACACTTTTAGTTTTTGAGTTATGAAATTCTGCAGACCAGTAAGCTTTATAGTCAAAGAGTTATTCTTATAACATTTTTTTTCACATGCTGATGCTGAATAGATGTTACAGGTCATTTTCTGCTCAAAATGTTGAATGCAGCACTATTTCAGCTCTAAAACTTTATGAATTTACGGCAAATAGGCATACAGTTGTAATTCAACCAGATCGCTATGTCAATTTATCGGGTGTGGCTTAATAATCAGGTGGTAAGTACTTGGTATGAAATTAAATTGCGCGAGTCTCCCAAACCTACCCAAATAGGGATAAAAATCTTTCTAAAACAATTTTACTCTCTTTCTTTGACATAACAAATAAATTTGATTTTCTCTTAAAGCATTAATTGACTGTAAAAAAAAAAAAAAAAAGAAGCATAATTAGTGGGAAAAAAAATGCATGATAAGTGGAAAAGAAATGCATAATTGTTGGAAAAAAGAGAAAATTTTGTTTGAAGGAACTTACGCGTTCTCAAGTTGATCTTCTTGGAATGACCACGCGGTTCCAAGTAAATCTTCTTCTAATGATTATTTTAAAACAATAGGAAGTGGAATCACTGAAAGGTAAATCATGCTACCATGTTTATTAAAAATTCTAAATTTAGATTTCTGTTGATTCCCCCACCAATTACATTCGTTGAATTTATTAGACTCTCTCAAGAAGATGACTTATTTAAGATATAAATGTTTGAAAAAAATCTGACTTTAAATAATATACCCGGGCACAAAGGAATACAATAGGAAGATTCTTGAAAGCGTATATAAATTTAAACTTATGCAAAGAAAATTTAGAAAAATCAAAAAAGACATTGAAAAACTATTGTATACTTTTCAACTTATCAACTGTACCAATTTATCGTATTTCCTCTATTTTACGCCTTACCACTTATTTGAATTGAATTTATCAAATTTCTTCGTCATTTATTAGTTCATCATTCCGCTTGTCCTGGTACTTTACTAAATTTCTTTTCCAGATTATTATATATTAGTAACGCTAACCGCTACCTGTACTGAAAGAAAATAAACGCTGAGTGGTGAGCAAAAACTTCAAATTTGTATATTTATTTAGAATATTGTTTCTGCGTCTTATCTTAGCAGCTGAGCACTATTCTTGTGGAAATATTGCGGAGTAGCTTGTCAAAAATTTGTATGGTATTCAGCTATTTTTTAATGTTTTAACAAAGTTCTGCAAGAACGTAAACTTCTGCAAGAACGTAATTACTGTATGTAAGTAAGAGAGTTAAGTATTAAGAAAGTAAATTTTTTTACTTTAAAAAAAAAAGGATGTTAAGTATGCAATTAACAAATATCGTTTATATTAAATAATCATTTAACACTTTTATTTCTGAGGTCACTCCTCTAGTAAAAGTGAGGAGTGGCACTGCGGTTAATTCAACAAACGATTTTTCAAAACTTTGAAGAACAAAAAAATAAATGCAATTTGTTGAGAACTTTACAGAACAAAAAAAAAAAAAAAAAAGAAAGAAAGAAAGAAATAAATTTTTATGATAATAGGAAAAAAGAAATAAAAAAAAAAAAAAGAAAAAAGAAAGTTGTCTATAAACCGCAATTTCAAGACATGACAAGACGGTCAATTCCAAAACAGGTGGTGTTGATATGAATAATCGCAGGTGATCTGTGACGTATTTACGTTTGTTTAACTTTTGACGTCAAATAATTTCATAACAGTTCGAAATCATACTAGTAGAGTAACAGTACCAGTAAGTAAATTCTTAACTTATTTATCCGTTTACTAGCAAAACATTGCAGTCTAGTTAAAAGATTTTCAAATTTAAACTTTAATGAATTTAGTTTGAAAGTGTGGTGACATTTGCTAATGTTAATTAGGTTTATATAATAGGTGGTTATTTGTCCATGTTTTTATTGGATTAGAGGTTTTAATTATCAAGTGCCCTTAGCTCCATATTTATGCATTAAAAGTTCAAAAACATAACAAAGAGTTACCTTAGTTGCATAAAAAAAGTGTAGAAATGAGTTAAAGAACTAGTCCATTAAAGAAAATAAATAAATTTATTTTTACGCCTTAATAAAGAAACGGCTGATTACTTCCTCAATGAAGTGTCATTTAATGGTCAGTGTGTCCTATAATAATTACCGCTGGACTTATATGTATGTGTGACAGAAACTTTCAAATATCTGCATGGTATTGTAAGGATGTGCAACTTCCGATTCGTTGAGCAGAAGCAACATTTAAATGGAATGACTTACGCAAGGGTCATCAAAGAGGTAATACACCAAAATAAAATTATCAAACTAAAATGTCCGCTGTGCTCCAGAAAGGAATGTAAAACAGATGAAATAAAAGAATATTATGCATAAATGTTCAAAAGGTTCAAATATCAAAATTTGAAAATATTCAAACATGGAATTCGATTTATTATATAAATTAAGAGACAATATTTTTTACAATAGGAAAATTAAATAGCCGGCGCTGATAATTTAAAGTAGATATGACTTCCGCCCAAAACAATCAGCCATAATATTCACAAAATATATCACAGGGTAATTTATAAAAAAACTTGTGTTTACATAAAATGATATGAAATGTAATAAAGTTTATTATATTACAGTTCTTGAATATTTTTCTTTGTACAACATTTAAATACATTTAGATTAATCACTAAAAGGCTGTTTAAATGGATATAAATTTCCTCAGTAACCGGGGAAATCTTCCCGCAGCTTTAAAGGTGAGATCTCACCTCCCGGAGAATTTACTGTTAAAATTCCATTGCTTTCATGTAGAAAGAAAGTTTTTCCTGCCTACCAAGATCTCACCTATTGAAAGACGAGACCTCGATAGACGGGGAAATTTTTTTTCTCATATGCTCTTACTTTCCCCGGTAAGCAAAATTTTTATGCGGAGTCAGTATATATTTAGAAATATTAACATAAATCAAAATGGTTGATGTTCATTTCGCAATAAGCAAAACTTGTGGCTGTAAATAGCACTTAAAAAATATTTTAAAGGTGAAGAAGATATGATTGAAAACTAGATAAAGCCGTTGTCTGCCTACAAGTCTGAACAACAAAAAGAATTAAAGACATTAAACCGACCACAGCACACTCAGTTTGATTCCGTGCTGACACAAGCATATTGTTAAAAACTACTTGCTGATTGGTTAAGCATGCTTCAAATTTTTTCCTACAACTAGGCTGTTAGTGGATAGGCAGAACCACCAGTGGTGGTTAAATACGCCCCCGTCAAGTCTGGCAAACAATGCGATTTAGAAGCTTATAGAATCCATCGTAACTATGTTGTTAACCTCATTCGTAGAGAGAAAAAAAAACATTTTTTCGCAATTATAACGTAAAAGTAGGACAGAAGCCGTTTTGGAAGGCATGTAAACCACTTATTAATAGAGAACGAATACTTCTTTTTGAAAATGTTATTTCTGACGAAAAGAGCGTAGTTTAAATATTTAACAATTACTTTGCCAACATTACGAAATCTTTAAATATTGGATCATGGGATCCTCATATTTTACATAACCCTTTGATGTCAAATTCAGTCTGATCCAAGTTTTAAGGCAATCCATATGAATTTTCCCCGCAATAATAGTATTGACTTTATTCATGTAGAACCCAAAGAAGTATATGACGTTATTATTAAGTTAAAAAAAGGTAATGATGATATACCACTATCACTTATAAAAACTTTAGCACACTCTCACAGTCCCATAATTGCTGATTGCATTAGTACTTCGTTGAATAATGGAACATTTCCAGACGTTCTTAAATGGGCACATGTAATTCCCGTTCTTAAGAAGGAAGATACTCTTGAGAAAGGGAACTATCTTCCTATCAATATTCTTCCTACACTATCGAAGGTCTTTGAGAAAGTCATATCTTTACAAATAACCAGTTTTTTTTGCGATAAATTCTCTCCTCTTTTTTGTGGATTTCGCAAAGGTGTCTCCACCCAAAACTCATTATTTCGCCTTATTAATAAGTGGCAAAATTTCCTGGATAAGAAAGGTATTGTAGGGGCCATTTTAATGGACTTGTCAAAGGCGTATGACTGCATTCCACATAATGTTCTGCTAGCAAAACTCGCAGCATACCGTTTCTCTTAAAAAAATTTGCGGTTTATAAAAAGCTACTTCCAATCAAGGAAACAAAGAGTTAAATTAGGTTCGACGCTTATTGAGTGGTTGAGCATCGCACTAGGAGTTCCTCAAGGCTCTATTTTAGGCCCACTTCTTGTTAATATATTTATAAATGATATGTTCTTTTTTGTAATAGATTCCGATATTTGTAACTTTGCAGACGATAATACTCTT
>JAUZNK010004735.1:0-10286 GCA_035046665.1 Euphysa ruthae | reverse complement strand
TATATATATTTGAAATTTCCTAAAGACGTGTAGGCCTCTTACTTGATAGAATGCTAAATTTTAGACCTCGAATTGAATCTAAAAGACCTAAAAAAATGAAAGGAATAAATTCATTTAAGTCTGTACCATTATCTACTACGGAAGCCACTCTTAACCATTTATACTTCTTATATCAAACCTCACCTGGACTGCTGTGTTGTGATACATGTGGGCAAACCCGCAGTGAAACTTATTAAGAATATTGATTCAATGCAATACAATGCAGCACTTATTGCAGGATCTTTAGAAGCAATCTCATGCATTAAAATTTACCAAGAATTAGGACTTTGTGATCGACGAAAGTGCGGAAGGTTGTTTAAATTTTTTAATGGCGACTGGCCCTAATATCTTTCCAAAATGCCGCCATCAAAACAAAATAATCGTAACCAAACAGAATTATTTCGTTAGTTTACTTCCAAATTAAACTATTTTTCAAATTCATTCTCCCCCTTTTGTTGTCAAAACCTGGAACAAGTTACCACTGGACCCATCGTCTAACCCCTCGACCTATTTTTAATATTAATGACCCTATATGCCTCAAGCTGCTGACACCCTTACGTGTTGGTCTAAGCCACTTGAGATATCATAAATTTAACCAGAACTTTTTGACTTTGCGCTATTGCAATATCAAAATTGAAACAACTTGTCATTACCCTCCTGCACTGTTTGTTTTATACCTACTTTCGAAGATCACTTTTTGACAACATTTCAAACTTCACAGCATCTATGGTAAATTTATCTTAAGTTAAATTTAGTGAAAGTTCCATTATATGGAAATCTTTTACATAGTTTTGAAGACAATGCATATATCTTGAAGTCACTTATTTTAAATCTTCGGAAGAATTTAATTTACCTATCATTTAAAAAAATAAAAAGATTGCGCCAAATTATATTTTATCATATTGTATACTTTTTTCAACTTCTGTCATTTTATTACAGCCCAATACTGAAGGTATATTTTTTCTTCGGTTGAGAGTCAAGTTTCTAGTATTAGATTTTTTTTTGTTAGTAATAGCGAAAAAATTTATATAAATTATGCCAAGTTAATAGCCAACATGAAAAGTAGTTAAATAAAAAATCTTTTAAATTATGAAATATATTTTTAAAATTTAAATAAAGGCTTTTTGAGAATCGTCTTTTTTATTAGTTATGACTAATTCATCAAAAAAATCCTTTGATTTTCTTAGATGTGATTCTAGAGAAATATACTCCTGTGAAACCTTTTATATCTTGAAATTATTTAAGTTGTCCATAGTCAGTGCTTTAATGAAATTTATTCGTTATGTTATTTGAATGTTTCGAAAGAACGCCGGTTGCTCTGTTGCTAATTTAATTAATAATCAAATTATAAGTCACAATAGGCAATAATTAGATTTCGATCCTCCCTATACAAATATCTATAATTTAATTTGTTGTCAAAATAGCTGAAATTTGATGTTGGCTTCTGCTTTTCAACTCAATATCCATCTTACAATTATAAAGCGATCTTATTTTCTTTAATAACATGAAAGTGTTATAATTGAATCAATATTTTAAACATATATTTTACAAAGACTCTAATTCCTTTTGCTAATCTAAATCAATTTGATTTTGGCATTTTATCATATTTTTCTTGCAAATTTTTATCACTATGAAGAGGAGCTCCTTAGTAGCATTTTTTAACTGTAAGGAATTAAGTGACGGTACTTTGGACATCATTGAAGAAGAAAATGGATCTGATAATTGTGAAAATCCCAAATGTAATAAACTACCAAGGCTAGAGAAATCTTCTAATAAAAAGCATACATCGTTATCAATTCACTCTCTTTTGTTTTGTTCGAATAGTGATTTCTTTCGAGAGTTGCTGATGTCATCATCTAATCACAAAAGCATTCACCTGACTGTTCTGCCAGCTGAAACTGAGAAAGTTGTCTCGCTTGTCAAACTTTTTTATGACGATTCTATTATCGAAGAAATGTTCCTAGTTGAATGCGTTGATATTCTCATGTTTGCCATGCGTTATCGCTGCAAGAATCTTTGTGAAAAGTTAGCACTCCGTATTTCGTCCTGTAAAATTTGTTCTATTAGCTCTCTTAACCAAACAGTAAAATTATATTACGAGCTTTTAAATACATACGATGTATCAAATATTGTTGGTAATATAAAGTTGGTCTGTCTTAAGTATCTAAAACAACAATTTTGTCCTTGTGAAAAGATAAGTGGCCCAATTATAAAAGATTTTTTATCATTATCTTTTAAAGCTTTATTATTCTTTCTTGGGAAAATAGAGAGTGGGATATCTGTTACTGAGGAGACTGTCATTTCCCTGGTGATCCATTGGATAACTGTCCACGAAAAGAATGTAATTAACTCCTCAAAAAAAGTCTTAGCTCTTCTCTCAAACTGTCGATTTGAGAATTTAACCAATGTGGCGTTTATGCTTAACGTTTTTTCATGTGATCACGTTATTCTTTCGAGAGATGAAAAATACGAACATTTTTATGTAAAAACTTTAGAATACTTTGTTTCAAGACTTTCACCTAATTGTCTTACAGACTATCCTCAAAGGTTGAATAGACAGATTAATTTCGCGAGGGATCATGATATTCTGCTTTATTTCAAGCCACTTTTGTCAAGTAAAGCAAGTTTGTTGAGTGATGGAAAGATCAAATGCGAGCCTGATGAAGCAGAATTTCGCGTTACTTTGAATACATGTGAACAAAACTTATTGTTCGTAAAAGGCTATCAGATCAATTTATCAGCAGGTATTTTGTGCTTAAAAAGAAGCAAAGAGTTACAAATTAATTTATGTATAGAAAATCTGACAAGGTCTTCGCATGGCCAGTTACCGTTTACAATGTTATATAGCATAGTAAGTCCCTCCGTCAGTGATAACTTCTCTCCTTGGAGTTGCTGCTCGTTTATCGTTGAGCCCAATTTTTCGAGTTGTTGGCGAACAATATCTTTGATAGCTGAACACTCTCTGGTAGCTGAAACTGGCTTTTATCTAAAATTTTATCTGGAGTAACATTTTCTCCCTATAGAAAATAATTAAAACTGCATTTTTTTAGAAAAATATTTTTCCTTGTCATTCTGGCATTTTTTATTTCAAAAATATCTATTCTATAGTAAAGGAACATTTAAATATGGAATTTGGAATTTAGATCGTAAATACAAAATTTCTTTTTTTTTTTTTTTTTTTTTTTTTTTGTATTGACTCAAATTAAATTGTAAAACTCAATGGTTAGGTGAGAAATCCTTTTAACTATAAAACTAGTCAAATTTGTTTCAAAAGAACAGCACAAGAACATGAAAAACAAACTTTTAGAAATTTATAATTTTTTTTTTTTTTTTTTTTCATAATTTATGAGAGTAAACTTAACCCAATGAAGTTTTATCTTTATAAATTAATTTATTCTAAATTTCGTTTATCCTAATAAAAAGCCTAACGCTTTATGTAATACTACATCGACGTAGATAAAGGTCACTATCAGTATTATTAATCGATGTGTTATGTATGCTATGCCTTTGTTGTGATATCTCTAACATGGATATTGATTGATAACGCGAATTAATTCTTTCGTTACATTCCAAATGATGAAATGGGACCTGTTGTCATGACAATTATATTAATTATTGATTTAAATGTTATATGTTCAATTAAGTAATTTGTCACTTATTGTCTGTTGATGACATCTACATAAATCATTTAGAAAACGCATGCTTTTAAAACATTTTTTACTGTTTATTAGAAATATCGCTTATGAAACGATAATGTAAATAAATCTGGAACTCATAAAAATTATCAACAAAATAACAAAAAACTGCTTAAGAGTATAATTACAGAAATTATACCACAGCTCGGAAATTATAAAATTAAAAATTTAAAAAATTTAAATTTAAAAATGATTGGCAAAACAATTACTTTTTAATTTCAAATATTTTTGTTAAGAAAAAAAACTGAGCTTTCAAAAAAAATTTGTAAAGGGAAAAAACTGAGCGACAAATATTTTTCTTAAAAAATTGATTTTAACAAAAATTACAGATGTGGCAGAAACTTGATAAACGTTTAATGATGTTCTAAGTCTTTTTGGGGAATTTTTCTCCCAAAATACAGTCGTCAGACCACTGAAATTTTTGATCTTTTTTTAAATAAACACATATTTGCTACGCATTTCTGTGCTGTGCTTTGCGGCTATTTTAAAATATAAATTGGTAACCATTTCAGTAATAAACTCTGCTAGTAAATTCGAAATAGGGTTTAGATTAATTTGGTAGATATTTGAAATTATGAAATGCGTTATTTATTCTTTTACTTTTTAGGAAAATGGACCGAGTTATCATACGCCTGCGATCTCCTACACGGTAACTTCTACGCCATCTTAAAGGACTCATTTTCGCTCAGTGTGATACTCTTAGCACATTTTGATTTTTCACGAAATGAATTAGCATGATTATAGAACCTTTAATGAGGGTGTAATTACATGTTTTAGAAGACATTCTTTTGGAATGTTTTAGAAGACATGTTTTAGACAATGGACATGTTTTAGAAGATCTTTTGGAATGATTAAAATCAAATATTATTTTGGACTGTTCTTTTGTAATCGGCGCCAATACGCTTACTTGTAAAGGGTACAAAATAATTAGATGTGACTCATGCGCGGTTCGAATGTTCTCCTTTTAAACTGAGAGGCTAATTATTTTGTTTCTTTTTTAACAAGTTAGTGCTAAGCCTTCATAAAAAATTTTTTTTCATTTTCTGTTGCCCTTTTTTGGGAAGCTTATGTTATTGAAGATTATTCTTATACATGTGTTTTTTTTTCACTCAGCTTTCAATTTTTCAGTTATTAGAAAATACAAAATTCAGAAAGTTTTCCCTTCTTTTGCTTTCTGTTGATAATTATGAAATGATGAATTATTGGGTTTGCTTTAAATTAAAATTAGAGCAGTGTTTGCAGAGGTTCTTTTTTTTTTTACTTTATTTATTTTTTGTAAACATCGCATAAATTTTATAAACTCAGTTTATAAAATTATAAAATAGTATATTCAGTTTATTTTGTAAGAATTGTATTAAGTTTATATCAAGTTACCCGCTTAATGCTTAATCTGGGAAAAAACGCAAAACCAAAGGGAAAAGGTTGAATTCATTAAAAATTCTTATAAAAACACTGAGAAAATATTTTTGAGCAAAAAAATAATCAAACATTCAAGTTTAGGCAACTGTTTTCGTCGAACATCTTGTGAATTTTGCATCATCTTCCAGCCGATATCTGGAAGAAGAAAAAAATTTTAACTTAAGAAATTATAATTGTTTGTGCCAGTGATTGGGACTTCAGTTGTCTCAAAGCGATGTTAATACTAATTTTGCGTAATTCTTACATGGAGTACTTCTTCTTTTACAGTTTTACGTCTATTTTCCATGTTAGCATGTATTAGACGGAAATCATGTGACTTTGTCATGGTTTTAACGGACCGGACGCCCTTTTTATCGTCCACCATGTTTTACAGATCAAGGAACTGGCTGTTTTTATCGTGACCATCACTAGGATGGTTGCCAACCAAGGCTGAAGGTCCCAATCTGGCCATGAGACAAGATTATCCCCGCCGGATTTCAACCCGGAGATTTCGAGACTACGGGGTCACTTATGGTGAAAAATCATTTTTGCTTACTTCTGGTATCGTAAAAAAGGAAAGCATATATGTTCTGCTTAGTATCTTTGGATAAAATAGTTTAGTAAACAAAATTTTTATTTAGCCACATATTTTATCAGCGTAAAGTAATTTGCCTTGTGATAACCTTGTAGTAAACGTGAGAATCTTTTATTAACGTTAAATATCGTGTTTTGAGGATTTTTCCCGATATTGTGGAAATCCTGATTCAGTAAGAATGTGTTCCAGGATTTCATCTACATTAAGTTGCATCAGATTTATTTATTTCGCTTGTATTCTAGTCTTTTGGTTTGTATTATTTTTGTGTATTGTACGTACTATTTTATATAATTAAGATAAATGAATTTATATATTTTAATTTTATACATTTCTTGTTATTTTACAAACTTTTATACCAGGTTCTTGCTCATTTCACCCAATGGACATTGTTTAGCTTGAAAAAACAATGCATCTTCCTTGAACAGCTTAATTGATGGTATTTCAAGTTGATTAAGCGCCCAGAGTCGTAGTAGTAATAAATTTTCCCTCAAGGGCAACATTTAATTCGGGAATGCGTTTTTCTTTATTTTTAATTTAATTTTCTCTTAAATTGTATATGATTACTAATAAATATTTGATTATAAATAAAATATTGTTCCATATGCCAATCCAGGGGTTGGCGCTTAATCGAAAAAATACTATTTAGATTTATTTGAAATTAAGTTTAAAACATTTTGGTATTTGCTAATTCGTTGGTAATTTCTTTGATCTAGACAATAATTAAGTAGGGTAGCGTATAATTAGTGTTGGGCATAATTTGGCGGATCAAAAATAATGATTAATTGCTAATTGTGATCAAATTTTTTTCGTTTGCAGATGTGTTAGTGATGAGTAGAGATTCAGCCTTAAGAATGGCTACAACTATTTTCCAACAACTAAACTATGCGCCACGAATATATTACCGCATGCTAATAATGGTAATTACCGAAAATATATGATCTTGTGTATATTGGATTGAAGCGTTTCCTGACTAAATTATGTAGGTTTGTTTTATGACAAACTTCCTTTTTTGAATTTTTTTGAACTTTTTGTTCGGTAGTGAAGAGGAAAGTGTTAATATTTTGTTAACTGAATTAGAAGAAGATTTACTTGACGAGCTATTTGATATAGACATTGACCAAGTAATCTAATTATAGAGTGAAAGTGAGAATGTTATATTTAACGTGTTAACGTGAGGAACGAACCAATTACCGAGAAAATATTTCCAAAATTCGCTCAATCAAATAACCCGACCAAATTGAGCTAGCGTTGCATTACGCATTGAGATTTGCTCAGAGATAGCATGGAAAATAAATTTCCGCCAGATGTGGGACTCAAACTCGTGAACATTAGTTCCGTAGTCAAACGTCCTACCACTGTGCCAACTCCGCTAATATTGGGTTAGTTGCTGAATCTCTTTAAGATGTCGGTATTTACAACAGCATCTTGAAAGTTCAGGTGCAGAGCATGCCGTTAAAAAGAAAACTGAAAGTCTGATTAAAAGCTCGAAGAAAAAAGTTGATAAAAAGACAGTTTTAAAAAAGAACATAGTTGAAAAGTATTTGTAAATGATTAAAAAATAACTGAGTAAATAACTAAGTTTTATTGTCTAGATAATGGTCGCTTATCAGTATTTTACCATGAGCACATTTTTTTTTGTTTGACTACCTATTATATTCCTTGTTCAGGAACTGAAGCGGTGTTGGTACAGTGATAGGACGTTTGACTCCGGAGCGAAGGTTACGAGTTCGACTCCCACCTCTGGTGGAAATTTATTTCTATGTTATCTCTGAATTTCTGAGCATAACTCATTGCGTAATGCAACGCTAGCTCAAATTGGTCAGGTTGTTTGGTTGAGCGAATTTCTTAGACAAAAATGGGCATTATAAGTACTCCATGACCCGCCACGTGGGCCCATCTGAAAACATATTCTCGGCAATTTGTTGGTTCCTCACGTTAAATATAACTATCAACTCTCTGCATCCGTATCGTATTACCATATTTCTTTTTTTTTTTCCCGATTACTGAATGAGTCAAAAATTATAGGCTATCAAAACATTGATAACTGGTAAACTTAACATAATTTTACCTTTCCGATATGTAAACTTCAAAATTCTATTTACACCACTCAAAGAGTGCGTCGTATATTTTGTGGGTTTTTGTGCTATTATTGATCTGTTTTCCTCATAGAAGTTTGAATATTCTTAGTTACTTCCAGACGCAGGTTCGGAGAATCTGTTTATAAAATTGTTTGTAAAAACCAATTAATATTACTTAGCTATGTAAGAACGCATTGAGCAGCTCACTATAAAAGCAAAAAATAAATTCTGTCCTCAAAATATTTTGCATTTACATGTGCCACGTGACCAATGCTTTTGTTTTAAAAAGTGTTATAATGTGTTTGACCAAGGTTCTTTTAATTAACTATGTAATACTTACAATTATTTTGCAACTCACCTTATAAAAGTATATAAACCTTTTACACAGCTTCTCAACTTCTTAAAGTACATCCTAACGTTAACGAGCCCCATTAACTAACTTGAATATGCAATAGTGAAACTTACAAGTGTTAAGATTTATACTTGCATCTGCATAAATTATAATTCCTATTTGATGCGAATTAAAATTTTTTTTTGTTTTTTTTTTTTTTTTTTTTTGGAATTAGACCAAAAAAATCTAGATGTTCAAATTCTAATCAGTATTTAACTATTTTGGAATACTTAATATTTTTGTTTATGTAATATTCGTTGTCTTTTTTCAAGCGCGGTTTTACAGTTGTTTGTGATATTGGGATTGTGTTTGGCTGATGTTTTCAAGTTTTTGTAAATACATTCAGCCTATGAATTTGTTGAAAAGATGTGCAAATATTATTGTACTTGAAAGTTTTTTCCAGCATTTCTTCAAATATTTTATTACATATGCACAATTTTTCGATAGTGAATTTCTTTTTCCATGGTATTGATATATATATTTATATTGATATGTATATATATTTATATTAATATATATTTATTTTTTTACTCAAGCCTTTTAGTGCTAAGAAGAGACGCAAAGAAGCTGAATTGTTATTTGCTATCAAAGTTCAATTTTTATTTAATGAATATAATCTTTTCAAGCTGGCTTTGATTGAAAAACATTATCCAACGAATGCATCTTAAGCAGCAGACAGTTTGGAAAAGAAATTAAGATAAGAAAAATAATATTTGAAAGATAATATCATATCATAAGAAAATATCTCTAATTTTAATATATATAATAATATAATATATATTATAATATGTTTAATTATAAACTGTTTACGAAAAAAATGGTTGTGGTACGGCGTTGGTTTAGTAAGTTTAACGAAAACCTATTCAAACATACTTCAATCAAACTAAAATTAAATGCGAAACAGATATTAAATTTCTGAATAGAAAATTTGCAATATTAATAATAATCAAATTTTTTTAATTCTCAATTTAATTTAAAGTATCTGAATTTCGAACATTCAGCTATTGTCAGGGTGAAAAAGCGCCAGGAAAAACGCTTTCGAAGCCTAAAAAAACTCAACTATCTTATGACATCTTATGTAAGCAGGGTTTTAAAAAACATCTGGCTTATCAGAAAACTTGGCATTTGGAAATTAAACACAAATTAGCAATTATGTTAACTGTTAGAATAGTCTGTCACAAAAGCGTGCTTTCCCAAGTCACCCAACTCAGTAACTTGTTATTAATCATACCATTCATTTTGGCTTACAATTCTACCAATGATCTTTATCTTTTCTGCATAAATTTTTCTATTCTATGTTCGCACTTTTTAATCTCAGCTGCCTTTGAGCTAAGCCTTTGTCTGAGTCCTATTACAATACTAAATCCTATTTCTTGATGTGACACTTGTGTTATGAACTTTTATATTTCTCCTTTTTTATTTCATTCTTTATATATTTCTCCAAGATGTTAATATGTTTATTTCAATTATTTTTTCTTATTCTTCTTTTTTTAGAATGGTTCTTTATGTCTGTCTAGTCATTTTCATTTAAGTCTTACTCTCTGTCTCACACTACAAAAAATAGGTAAACTCAAGGCTAACACTGATATAGCAATAACATGGTTCAGAAACAACTCTATGCATGCTAATCTTGCAAAATTTCAGTTTTTGATCATCGGAAATAGAGGTGGATAACTATTCAAAATACTGATACAGTTAAACTTCTTGGCATCACTCTTGATAGTAAACTAAGTTTCCTACCTCAAGCAAAAATTATGTGTGAAACTGTAAATCGCCGAACAAATGCTTTAAATAGGATTGATTCGTTCTGGTTTAAATATTGAAAAGGCCACTAGATTGGGGAATTCATTTATCCTCTCTATGTTTAATTATTGTCCCTTAATTTGGATGCTTTGTAGCAAAACTGCAAACAGCCTAATTAACTCTAGCCATAAGAGAGCACTTCGTGGCATCTTAGATCATCCTTCGATTCCATTTGATGAAGCACTTAACATAACAGGCTCCAAATACCTGCACATTAGGAACCTCGAATTTCTAATGTACGAGGTATTTAAATCGCTAAACTCTCTCAATCCAAACTTTATGGCTGA
>JAUZNK010004734.1:0-10286 GCA_035046665.1 Euphysa ruthae | reverse complement strand
TCCTCTTTCCTTTATGTATTGTTCTAGCTTTAACTCTACAAATTTTACCCATTTTTGAAAAAAAATCTTTAAAAAAATGTAAACTTCTGGCTTCAGGAATATTATCATTACGATATTTTGACTTGATAACCCAGACTTTTTTTGTTACCTTGACTCATCAAGAAGCCATAACAAGCATTCCACTGCCGTTTTACCAACTATTTTTTAGTAAATTTTAGGGTTTTTAGGAGGTAGTATACTGTTGCTATGTGCGTTGCTAAGGGTAAAAATTCTAGATACCCTTAGAATATAAATAATCTTATGGATATAACAATAAAATTGATGAAAGTTTTATCATGTTTTAATTTTAGATATGTTAAAGTGCATAAATCATTAAAACAAAAATTTTCCATTTTTTGATGAATTTATAGGGGGTTTCTCCCTTGATAAGCCAGCTTGCTGGCGGAATTCGTTAAACTGACACATGCATGTCTACCTGTTGCAGGAAGATGTAGCACCATTAGGTTAAAAAAGTAATAATGCAAAATTAATAACAAAAGAAAAAATTCTGTATTTGGCCCGAATATGCCATTATAATGGGTGAATTTTAAAGAAGGACTTTAAAGAAGGAATTTTAGGGCTCTTTTTCAATTACCACCTGACATGATTGGAACATTTCAGTAACGATTTGATAGTGTATCGAAAAATCAGCCGTGCTCGTTGTGAATGATTTTAAAATTTGCAACTTTATTTTGTTTATATTTCGTTTATAGTTTTTAAAGCGATGTAAAGTCACATTTTAACCATGGATAATAAGTTTTCCCGGATTGGCAAAACCATAAAAATTTATGAATGAAATTTTACAGTGACAGTGCACCTTAATTGGGTGAGGTTTAATACAGTCAGTTCGAAAACTGTAAATGAATATTTTCTTGATAAAAATATCAAGCATAAACGCAGACAGACATTTTTTTTTTGCGATTTTAATACTATCAGTTATTCATTACACTTACATAAAAAAGCTCTTAGAAGAATCTTAATATGCTCATAATTAATGACAAATTCTGCTAATTAATTGCTAAGTTCCGGCGGACTGCCGGTCAAAACTAATGTGCATTGATATGCGCACCAATTATGCATATTAAGTAGATCTTAGTTAAATAATCTGAACTCGTTAAATACTTTTAACGAGTACGCCTCATTAGCCCATAAATGATTAACATAATTAGGCCATTATTTCTTGAAAAAAAATATATTGAAGCTTTTTTGGTTAATAAAAATTAATTAAATTGACTTTTGTGCCAAATATTTAAGGAATCCGATCATTATTTTCCCATGCGGGGCTTCAGTAGCAAAATTAAGTTTTAGCACTTTTGAAGTTTGGATTTCTAATATGAAAACTAGTGAATGTAAATTAAGATAATTTTATGATATTATGCAGAACAGATTAGGAAACGACATTAATTACGGACTAAACAACTGTACGAAAATTTTGGTAATCCGAATTTTCTTACGGATGCAAATTTTTAGGGTAACAGTTTTCGATTCTATTTTTTCATGAGCCATTCTCCCAACTTTGGATTTGCCCAATGTATAACATGAAAACCCCCCCTCCCTCTCAAAGCATCCCATTATCTCCACCCCCTCAAAGAAAAAAAGAAAAAAAAAAAAAAAAAGTTTAAATGTGACACCAGAGAAAGCTAGCACGAAATGGATATGAAATCTAGAAGTCTAAAATCTAAAACACACCAAGACAGGGAAGATAATAGTAAAGAGGTCATAATTATACCAATTGGCCTTGTAGAGAAATGACTTTACTTGGAAGCCCAGATAGAAAACACAAGCAAACAAAAATTGGTACATGTGTTAATTATTATTACGAATTAATGTAATCTAACTAAGCAAAATTTAACGTCTAATAAAATCAGTCGTTAATAAATAAATATTTAAATATATTAATTTAAATCCTGAAAACTTTTCATTCGCAATCTTTTCCGTACCAAGATTTTAGTCCTAATTTTAAATCATGAATAGAGTTTGAATTCATCAACTTTGGAGGTAATGAATTTCTGGTAGGATTAAAAGTTTCTGTGCACAAAGACTTATATGAAGTAATTTTAAGCAAAAAAGATCTTTCATAAAAACCGATTTTAATCGTTAAGAGACTTAAAAATTTCACACATTAGCAATCGTAGATCGCTAATATGGATAGTGGTACTGTTGTCCATTTCAAGAAGGACTTCAATAACTGCTCTTGTAGAAAATTATGTAAAACTTATATAAAACTCTTAGTGCTATCTTGTGTGTTTTATTTATCAAAGAATTACATGATTTAGAGCAAAACATCAATATGATAGGGCAATAGCTGAAAGTTGACCTCCCAATTGCCTGGTAGAGGAGTTTAGTTTTCTCAAAAGAAGTATACACACGAATTCTACATATGGCATTGACTTTATTATTTGCATTTGAACACAATTCTTTAATTTCTTTATCAAACTTAAGTAATCGATCTATTTTAACTCCAAGTATTTTGACCTGGTTTGTGGGTAAAATATTTATACTTCCGATAGTAATAAATAAATTGCCAAACTGCCAAGTGTCGTCACATGATAAGATACCTACAATTTGATCACCTTGACACCTTTTTCTTAAATCATTTGCAGGATCAAAAAGCTTTTATAACTGGATAAGTAACCGAAACGATACCACCACATCAACTGTTAAATTCAGTCGAACTCAAATATTTCCCCATAATGTTTTTACGCTTACGCCGCATAGGATATTCAAACAAAACAAAAAAAAACCTTTATTACGGCAGCAGATTTACTTTTGCCCTTTCTGCGAGGAGGAGTAGGAGAAGCCAAAGGGGTTTTAAACACAGTACTCACTGCGTATCCACCTTGAAAAATCAAAAAATTTCACATTAAAAAATTTCATGAAACTCAGCTAAACCTAACTTTGCCTTCATCAACTAAAAATTTTCTTTCTGATAAGTCTAACAAGAAGCCATAAATTAAGCTTTTAATTGTTGATTTTATTCGTCTTTTTTTACTATATGGCGATAACAGAGATTTTTTTTAAGATAAAATTGTTTTTTGAAAATGAAATTTGGACTTCCTTAAAAAAATATTTACGAAATTTTGTTACTTAGAATAATTTTTAGGTAAAACCACTATGATTTTTAAATCCAACGCCACCCACCACCTCAGAAAAAAAAAAAGAAAATGTCCTAAACCCCCTTCACCATACACTAAAATATCTTAAATTCGCCTGATACACTAAAATTTCTTAACCAGTTAAAAAAATGGATTTTTAGAAAATTTCTGAAAGGGTAAAAATAGTATATGAAAATTATTGAAGAGAACCTTAGAATATAGAAGTGGAGGGTAATGGAGGGTAAAGTCGAAATGTGAATAAATTTTTACTGAATAATGATATAGTCGGTTAGAATCATTATTCAGTAAAAATTTATTCACATTTCGACGGCTAAAATTTTCATTACTCAACGGCAAGTGAGAAAATTATCAACCAGGTCTTTTCTCACTCAGCCCATCGTTATTTTACGCGACTTTACCCTCCATTACACTCCACTTCTATATTCTAAGATTCTCTTCAATATATGGTTGTTCTCTCTTCTGAGCACATGCCCATACCATCTCAACCTTATCTCTTGTATCTTTCAGGATATCTCTGTAATCGTCATTCTCTCTCGGATCACCCTATTTTTTATTCCATCATCTAGTATGTCCGAGCACCCAGCGCAGCATCTTCATTTCGCCCACTCAATAATTTTAATATGAGTTTCGTTAGTGTTCCGTATCTCTGCTCTGTACATCGTAGCTGGTCTAATTGCTGCTTATTGACCTTTCCATTTATCTACCCATGTACTCATTTATCACATAGCACTCCAGACAGTCTTTTCCAGCTTCTCCATCCTGCTTGGATTCTTTTCTCAATTTCGCCATCTAATTTTTTATCTGCATTTATTGTATCCCCTGATTTTCTCTTAATTTTCCTCATCAATCTGCATATACTCCATATTACTTCTGCTCACCCTCAGACCTATCTTTTCCACTACTCTCCGTCAGTCTTCTGCTGAGTTGGTTTCCTGCAATAGAATATAAACATATACCCAAATAGATCGCGAAATGTTTATTGTGAAACGCTAATTTTCTTATCGCTATTTCCAACGTGCACACATCATTGCATTTCATTGCTTGCTACTGAAAACCTCAACAGGTCATATCATTGCTTTTCATACTTCCATTATTGTTATAAATTATTAAAGGGCATATAGAATACTGGTTTTAACAATTATGAAGTCAGGGAAGAAAAATGATGTCGGAGGAACAATAACAAAAGAAGATGATATATCTGTAGCAAAATTAGGGAGAAGGTTCGAGGAGTACTGTCTGGCAAAAAAAAATCTTGATTTTAAACAGTGAAAATTCTTTTGAAAGAACTAACATGAAGATGAACCATTTGAAAAGTTCCTCACTCAATTGAAGAATCTAGCTGCATCCAAAGATCTTGTGGATTGTCTGATATTGTACAAAATCATTGTATCAAGTCAGACAAGATTCGAGGCCTGCTACTAAGAAAAGGAGTGGATGTTACTCTTGAGAAAGCCATCAACATATTTCGCACAGTAGAGGAGACAAAGCCGCAGATGAATGAGCTGAAAAAGAGATAAAGAAGAAAATGCTATAAAGAAGAAACTTCACAAAACACCAGAAAAAAGACCTATTGAATATGAAGAAAGAAACATACGATAAACAGGCACATCAATAATTCTCTATTGATGAATTTACCAAGTTCAAAGTGCTTTGATAGAGTGCACAAGCCAAGGAAATGTCCTACTTGCGTCAAGAATGTCACAAATGCACGAAAGTTGGACTTTGAGCAAGATTTTGCAACATAAAGAATATAGATCAGACACTTACAGTCAGTAATGACGAATTCATTATTGAAGCAGTAAAAAAATATGACAAGAAAGAAATGTCTGAAGCACTAGCAATCACCAAAATCAACACAAAGATATTAAGAGCGAAGTTGGATACAAGCGCGGAAGTGAACGCGATGCCAAAATGAGTTCAGAATCAGATAATTACAAAAGAAACTGATCTATCGTCTACTGAAAAGTTATGTAGATATGGAAGAATCAACATTCTAGTACTTTGAAAAATCAAAATTACAAACAAAGTTCATGGCAAGACGGGTTACTCTAATTTTTATATAGTAAAAACTGTAGTAAAAAAACTGTAGCTTAAAAACCTGAAATTATTTCGGGATTTGAAAGACTCTCGAAGAAGTTTCACAAAATGAATCGAAATACTCCGTGGAAAAACTGGGAAAGAATAAAAGAAAAAATAATGTAATTGTGCCCAAATCTTATCAAAAGGTTGGGAAAGCTGTATCCTTGACAGCATATGAAGCAGTAAGAAAAGACAAAATCGGTTGTACATCCTCCGAGGTAGATTTCAGCAAGCCTGAGAGGCAGGCTAAGAAGAAAACTGGACAATATTGAAACAAAAGGTGTTAAAATAAAAGTTTTCGAACCAACGGAATGGGTTAACTCAATTGTTGTGACGGAAAAACCAGATAACGGAAAACAGGAGGGTGGGGTTTGGGTCACTGCTCCAAAAAGAAAACCCGTAGGATTTGAGAAATAATAAAATTAAAGCAGAGTGGTGGTGTAATTTAAAAAGAAATAGTCGATTACGAATCGATTACTATGTTTCCAGTTAAAAAGTTTAGTTTAGTTTTTTCAGCTGAAAAGTCTCGTTTAGTCGTTTTCCTTTTAGATAAAATAGAAAAGCAAACAGATGTCATTAGCGTTAAGTTGAGTTCGCCATTTTTTATAGGTTTAACGAAATGAAAAGAGTTAGTCATTTATCGATCGGATATATTTTTTTGGAATGTGGCTGTTGAAAACATGGTTATCTTTTTTTGTTTTTTTTTTTATTAAAAAATTGTAAATAGGTGGTAATAATTAGAGTAGCATAGTCTTTTTACCTTTTTGCTTAGTTTTACAACATGAAAAGAGATAGTCAGATTGGCCAAATTCATATGTCTATTTTGATTAATCAGACCATAGATATTTGAAATATGGCTGTCCAAAACAAAATTTTTTTTTTATTGGACTCTCACCAAAAAGAATCACTGAGTCGGTAATTTTTTTCCAAAGAAATGATTTCAGTAGGATTTAGGCTCCATTTTTCTTATCAGAAAATATTTTAGTTGGTAAATGAGAAATTTTTATCAAAAAGATATTATATTAAGCCCCCAATTTATTTTATGGATGCAATTCGTATATTTAGCAAATGAATTTTTTGAAAAAATTGCTGTTTATTTTGATTGTTATTTATTTGATAAATAACAACCAAAGTGCCCACTAATAGTTGTTTCTCAATTCCATAACATGCAATATATTCATAAATATCTGGTCACCCTATTGCTAACATGCAACATGACTTTTAACAATCGTTTCCACCATGGATAGCTTCAAAATCCTCATTATTCATTTATTTATTTACCTAATGGCGAGAAATCATCGAGAGTCGAACTTATTAAAAGATGACCACCCACAGTAGGGCTGGAACCGGAGGCTTAGCGCATGTAAAGTGTATGAGCTATCGCTGAGCCACATGCCGAAAAATTTATAACCGTAACCTGTCTATTAATAAACAACTTGAACAACCCCGTAGATGGTAGAATCTTCTGAAATATACTCAAATACAAATTTAAAACGCCAAACTAAATTATTAAAAGACAATTATTAAAACAACATAAGTAAGTAAGTAAATAATAAAAAATGAATGGTGGGAAGGATAGGCACCAAAAATGTCCGTCATAAAAATATTTCCATTGTGATCGCGTTATAAATCAGACACAAAGACGGATTTAGCCGAAGCATAGTAAAAAAAAGAAAAAAAAAGAAAAAATATATAAAAGTTTAAAAAGTGATTTTTTACAGAATTATTAGGTCTGCGAACTATATCCGAAAAGGTAAAAAAAAAATTCTTTGGTATTATGTTTAAATACGTTATAGTTTGTGATTGATTTTATTTCATTAGAAAGCCTGTTCCATATAAAGGGATCTTTTGATGAACGACAATTTTTTCCCATGGTAGATCTTCTCAAGGGTGTATCTCGCCTTAGATGGCCGTTGCGTAGAGGGATTCTTCTATTTCCAGAAACTTTAAAGATTTCAGACAAGTATGTTGGGTCTACTGCAGAATTTAAATGCATATAACCTGATTAAACCTCATATTAACAGGTAGTAAATTTATGGCTCTATACTGCTCAGTACCAAAATGGGCACGACTATTCTTATTTACACAAAATCGTATACATTTATTTTGTGCACTTTTCAAACGGATTTTAAATGATTCGTTGAGGCCTGAATACCAGGCATAGCATGCATAGTAAAAGTGAAGTTGAATCAGAACGTTACATAGAGCACGCTTCAAGGCTGGTGTTAAGAAAGATTATTGTTTTCTATATAAGAATATAAGCTTGGAATTAATTTTATTTAAAACATAGTCGCCCATTACCTCTCCACTCAGGGTTTGATCTAATAGGCATCTTAGGTATTTTACTGAGAGATGTTGTTTAATGGATGTGCCTCTATAAATAATATTCAAGGGATCTGCTTTTTTAGCTTTAATTTTAGATAAAAAGAAGATACACTTGGATTTTTCTTCTCAAAATTACAGACTTAGTTTGTTATCGACAAACCACTCTCAAAGGTTGAAAAAACTCCTGTTTAGAATCTTTTCTATTTATTTTACATCCTTATGTTGGAAAATAAGCAAGAGTCATCTGCGTAAAGAAGTAATTCACAGTCTAGTGTTTGTGTCATGTCGTTCACATATAGCAAAAATAATACTTCATCAGAAGTTCTTTATCAAATTTCATCCAGCCAAGGTAAGCTTTATCAAACTAATATCAAATTTATATCAAACTTTTCATAATTTGGAAAATTTGCTCGACTTAATCTTTCATTTCGTAAGTCCTTACTACAAATGCGCATACTCCTGGATTTTTTGAACTTTTTAGTACCAGGTCTCAATCTAATGGTTTTGCGGGTACAAAAAATTGGCTGAAAATCAGAAAGAGAAATTTCAAGTAATCCCTGCTGGGTGATCTTTTCCATCCTCATAAATTTGGTGCAAAGTGTGGGTTAAAGGCTCAAAAAAATTATTGATATCAGATGGCTCGTAAACTATACACACTGTAAAAGGTTTGGTAAAAGGGAGAAGAATGTCAACAGATATGTTTTCAATGTCATTTGCGGGTGTAACATCATTAAAATTAAGATACTTGATGTAACAAATAACAACAACACCAGATCTGCTTTTCATTAAGATTTGGTAACCACTAAGGTCAACTTCCTTGTCTTCTATGGAAGCTATCAAGCTTACTTTCAGTAATTCCAATAACTGATGGTTTTGAAATAATTGAAATCCTTCTTAAATATTAAATTTTTGACAGAATGCTGTTTACATTAAAATGATTGAAATGTAATCATTTTTGTCTAAAAGGGAGCCATAATTTCTGATTTTCTTGAATAAGGTGTTCTATATTATACTGTACAGGTCCAGGATTAGACTCAATGTCACCAGATAATGTTAACATAAGAGGTTTAAGAAAAATTAGAAAATTTAATTTAATGCAACAATTATTTTGAAAGATTTTTTTGTAGAAATGTGTAGAAATTATGTGAGTGAGAGAAGTTGCAGAGGCATCAATTTGATTACTTAACATTACATAACATTTATTCCAAGACTTTTAAAATAATATAAAATCCATGCCAAATAAACAAACAACGATAAACCATTTTTAAGTATTAAAGACAAGAGTATAGTTTTTTAAATACATCTGGTTGACCTGCTGCAGTTCGAACATAAAATAATGTTATTTACCTGTTTTCATTTGTAAAATTTTGAAAAAAAAAATTCGCTAAGTCTATTTGCTATAAGCCGTTATCAACAGTAACCATAAGGTGGTTGATGATGTCTTATAGCATCTAAGTACTGTTGAAACCTTTAAGAATTTATCATAGGAGACAGAATGTGTAATTTACACTCTTGAAAAATGAGCTTTACTTATCTTATCAGCCAAGATTAATTAATAGCTGTGTAATAACTTTTGCTAATGTGAAAAATATTTCAGAATTTCTTATTGATAGAATTTATTTGGTTATTCTATTGCATCTCTTGTCCTCAAAATTAAAAGTATGAAGCAAATAAAAAGATTCAAATACTAAGTAAATACGTAAATTTATTGGCAATCAATCGGTGGGGTGATGAGGTCTGGTCTTTTATACTTGTGTGGGTGGACCTACGGCCCGCGTGGTGCCTCCTAGGAACAATGTGTGGTTTTAACCTTGAAGTGGAAGAACTTAAGGCTTTCATGGCATCTTCCTCGAGTCCGCGAATGAACAGCAAAATAATAACTTATATACCTATGAAACACGAAATTTTATTACGGAAATATACTTTTGGCAATTATTAATGTTCGCAGAATTTTTATTACGGAGATATATAATTCCTAGATGTAAATCTACACTCTCCGCATTTTCTGCAGCTCCATGATTCTGGTTGTTTTTCATTTAAAAACAGTTTTTAAGCTATTAAGTTTTAAATGTCAGCATATGTTGATGTAACCCTGTTGAAAACACCAGTCATTTCTGCGGTATGAGTTCGAAACTTTTTTTTATTTATCTAAAATTGCAACTAAATATTAAAAAAAAAAACTTAATGCAACAAAAATTTTTTTTTTCATAATTGATAATAGAAAATCAAATTTTGCGGGCCACAAGTATTCAACACAGCTAATAATGTGAGATATAAATAAAAAATCCATTACATAATATATCGTGTTGCACTCTAAGGTGATCAGTCTATATGTCTGTTAACCGGTTCATGATCTGCTAATTGGGGTGTGAAATAATAATAAAATAATAAAAACCTTCTTGGGGCTAGAAAAGTTTCAATCCAAGAGAGTTCTCTTACGAGAACTTTGAATTTAGTTATAAAATAATAATAATAATAAATATATAATAATCAAGTTATATACTGTTTATTTTTTATTTAGGTAATGATAGTTTCCAAATATTTCAGGATTTTCATAGTCTTTACATACATACAGACATACATACATACACACACACACATATATATATATATATATATATATTTATATATTTTCAAAATATTTTTAAAAGGTTAGGTTTGGACGTTATTATTCAGTGCAACCTAAAAATTGTTGACTATCTGGACTGAACACTAAACCTTAGTAAT
>JAUZNK010004733.1:0-10287 GCA_035046665.1 Euphysa ruthae | reverse complement strand
GTATATATTTATAAAAAAATATAAAGTGTTTTTTGATTAACTTTTAATTTTTAATAAAAACTTGTTGCAACAAACCTGTTGCTTGATTTTATCTTAAATTTGATTTTAAACTAACAGCAGTTAAAATGTAAACATTTGTCATTCAATTTTCAGCTTAAATCCCCTCATCTACCAATCGTTTTAAAGCATTTGAAGTGACAGTGTTTTAATATTTTGTTTGTCTTGATGACAGCTTTTCGACTATATATAACTTTATATTATTATATTAACTTTATATTATATATAACTTTGTTACATGCAAAACTTATAAAATATAAAATCTCATCTGTTACACGGTTACAAGGAACTATTTGTACCAAAAGACATGCTTTACACACTTTTAGTCATTTTTCTATCCTATACAATGTGTAAACACTTTTTTTAATACCGTTACACTATATTGAATAATTTTCAAAAAGTTTTAAAAATTTATCTTGTGTTATAGTGTAAAAGTCTTAATATATCTTAATATGTAAAACTTTTATGTCTTGAAGAAATGCCATCTTTAACAAATCTTTTAGTTTTAATTAAACCATTCTATTATCGTAAGGCATGCCAACCACGTTTGGCATGAGAAGCTTGCATGGCATGCCAACCAAGTTTGGTTTACATGGGACAACAACCATGCTAGCACGTATGACACATATGACACACAAAATTTTCAAATCTTGCAGCTCCAGATGGGGATCTTTTAAAGAGAGGCAAACATTCACAGTTCTTTGAAGAGATTGGAAGACTTTTCCAGAGAAAACAAGCTTTAAAAAACAGGGAATTTTATTCCGTAAGTGGATGAGGTATTTTCAAAATACAACCGATTCTTAAAAGGAATCTGCTTAATTTTAAAATTTTCCCACATTAATTATGGGTTTTTTTTTATTTAAGAACTTGTAAGTCTCAATTATGAGATGCAGATGTTTTGTATGAATCTTGACTGTTTTTTCTAACAAAAATAGTTTGAATCCAGGTGAATCTTCCTTAAAGCTCTCTTTTGTAACCTATGAATGACAATATACTCAGTTTTCTTACAAAACATCCATATTAGTGGATAATACAAAAAAGTAGTTTAAAACAGTTATGTACAAGAGCCCTTGCCTGCTTGACATCTAAGGAGCTTCTAAGTCTAATCAAAAAGCTAAGTTTATAATACATAATTTACGGATACGACAAGTAAAATTTAATTTATAATCTATAGTAATACCAAGAAGTTTCACTCATTTTTTAGATCAATTTCTTTATTAAATAACAAATATGGAGCAACTTTCACTTTTAAAAACATAATTTGAAACTTTGCAGGATATCATTAAATTGTATTTAAACCACTCCTGCCATCGGGAAGCGTTATTTTGAAGACGAGATGATAGAACATTTTTAAAGGATATACCACATGCGTATAGGGTGTTATCATCTGCAAAGTTACAAATATCACAATCAAACACAAAAAAGAACAAGTCATTTATAAAAATATTGAAAAGAAGAGGCCCAAGTATAGATCTTCAGGGTACGCCTGGATTAGTAAATGGTTGGATAATATCCAACCATTTATTAAATGTTAATATCCAACCATTTATTAAATGTTTAACTCAGCTTAACAATTTGTTTCCTAGAACTGAAGTAACTTTTACTGAAATTAAAAAACTTTTGAGAGTAGCCATCTACAGCTTAGCAAGGAACAAATCATGAGGGATGCAATCATATGCTTTCAAAAAATCCATAAGATTTGTGCCTACACTCCTATTTTTATCGAGACAACTTTGCTACTTCTGAGTTAATCGAAACAAAGTGAACTGGGTGGAGAAAAATTTGCGAAAACCACATGGCAAAGGGGAAAATTCATCATTAAAAAAACATAATTTGTTTAAATTTGTTTTTTCAAAGACTTTTGACATCGTGAGGAGTATACTGATTGGCCGATAGTTCCCTTATCTAATGTATCATCTTTTTTATGAGCAGGGATTAAAATGACCCACTTTGATTCATCAGGGAAAGTAAAATTGAAGTCTTTTAAGCCCAGGGATCAAGAACTGGTTTGCCAGTCTAACTTAGTTTCTGCCACTGTTAAGATGTGAACATGATCTGCTATTAGTTCAGAAAGCAGAGCAAATTTATAACTCAAACAGTCAATGTTCAGTTATGGTAGAATAGGATTATTAGGGCATACTTGTGTTAACAAGGGATGAGAAATCATTACTAAGTAATAAAAGGGGTGGAGCATTATCATATAAAAGAGAATTTAAAGGTAGTAACACAGAGCAAGTCAAATTATTTATAGTAGAAACTAAGTTATCAGCAAACGTTATTAATCCATTATCATTCAGATACAAACCATCTTTCCACAACTAATTTGAGAAATAAAATTCAAAAAATCTTAAACCAACTTTCCTAACCTGATAACTATAACTAGAAATGATTTCAAAAAAATTAGCACCTCGTCGGTTTCATCTGTCTAAAAAAGACTTTAAAAAGTTTGTTGCTTGAAAAGAAGTTTACAAAATTGTTTGAAACCCAATTTAACTGATAATTAGACCATCCTTAGAAATACCTTTGTTTGCTATTTTATTAGGAAAAGAATTTTCTCCTCATATTGGCTAAATGAGGCCAGAGTTCTAATAACAAGTGTTAATTTATAAGGAAAGAATATTAACATATTAATTTTTAAGATACAAATTGTCAGAAAAATACCCAGACTACAGACTAACCAGACTACAGCTAGGAGCTTCGCTAGTAATAAGAGAGGAAAGAAGAGAAACTATAATCAGCAAGTTAATAAATAAAAGTGTTTGTTTAAGCATATTACCTTATTATCGGAGAGCTGATAAAATTGAAAGAAAAAGTGACTTCCAACATAGCATGTTTTTGAAGTTGGTGCAAAAAAGACTTAGTGATTAATGGTCTTCGAAAATTATTTTAACATTAAAAAATTGCATTTCTACTTCTACTTGATTTTGGCCAGACCCAGTCAATGTTTTTATGCAGCAAAAAACATTTTTTAATATCAAATAATAAATAATTAAAATAAAAATAATCAAAGAAAAATTTCTAGCAAAAACATATATTCTAACAGGTCTATTCCATAGTTATAGCGCTGGAATACTTTTTTTTAGTTGACAAACCAAATAGTTTATTTCAAAATTAAAAACAACAGTTTTTTATTAAGAGTTCAGCTGAAATATACTTGAATACAACACGGTTGTAGAATTTAACTGCTATAACTCTTATTTAAATATGTAAGACAGTAAAATCTAAATGATTCCATGTTATAATTTATACATAGAGCTTCTAATCTACTGAAAAATATCAAATAATATTGGAACGCACAGGCATAATAGTCGGGTGCAATGTGACTAATAAATAAATACTTTAAAGAAACAGAGAAAGGGCCATGCTTCTAATTAGAGGCAAAAACATGTCAACAAGATCGTGTACTGATCAAAATTTTCCGAAAACACACGTTACTGAAACCTGATTTAACCGTTCTTTAAACTTTAACTTAACATATTAAATCAGTTTGAGTTCTGTCTTTCAATTGTAATAATAAACAGTTAACTTCCTTTTTATGATCTTAATATAAATATAACAGCAATTCAATTGCATTTGTATTTTAAAGTACTTTGACCAGTATTATGTAAAACATATCCCAAGTGTTCAATGAGTTTACTTTTTTTAGTACTTTTTGTGTCTTTTATAAACAACAAATGCGAAGGAGTTCTTCTACCGTTTTCAATTTTTAACTCAAAATAAAATACTTTAAAAATAGAGTACTATGCTTTTCATTTCATTGAAACATCAAAGTGATTAAAATATGTATTAAGTTTGTTCATCTAAAAAGTTAACATTTTAAAAGACTGTGAGATCAATGAGCCATACTCAGTTACTTCATCAAGCCAACTTTCAAAATGAATTAAAAAGTATAGTATTCCATTTTCAAAGGAATATTCTGAGCCAAACATGTGAAAACCAAAACCAAAATTTTATAAAATTTACTGACCATTTGCATTCTCATGAGGTTTTGCTGCTGCTGTAGCTGTTGTCCATATGGCTGTTGTTGATTAGGGGGTCTGTATCCAGAGGGAAGATTGGGGGGAGAGTCATTGCCACACTAAAATATATCAAATTAATACACATTCTCAAAACATATGTTTATGAAATCCAAGCTGTAAACCGGGCTTAAGAATTAACATTATAACTCAATTCTGAATTGAGAATTTGACTAACTACTTCCAAATTAAAAACACAGCATGAAAAACTCTTACATTATCAAATATAATATTTTTGTTATATAAAACCTCAGTCAACAAAACTTAAGTCAATATTTAAGAGAAAAATTTAAGCTTGTTTGGGGAACAAGATCTTGAGCACTATAAAATAATAATTTTTATCACAATACCAAATTCTACAAGAAAAGTAAAATAACTTCACAAGTACAATTTTATATCAAAAAGCATTGCATGGGTTTCTCAGTAAAATTCAAAAATCTAAACAAAAGAAAAATAAAAAAGGTTTATCGGTTATCTATTGAAATCAACTCTCAGCAAAAAAAAATCGCAAGATTGGACCCACACTGCTACCAAACAAACAAAAAAAAAGAAGAAAGAAATTAAAATACCTGAAAAAAAATATCTAGAAAATCTTGAAATTTTTTTTATTTTTCCCAAAATGTTAGAAGTCGATAGAAAACAAAAAGTAGAGGTGGTCTTTCAAAATAAAGAGCTACATAGCTTTTTTTAAAGAAACAGGTGTATTCATATAAAGTTTTACATAGGTTTAAAAACAGTATTCAATGTGAAAAATGTGTTGTTTAAAAGTAATAGATAGATACCCCATTTGTCTTCTTCATCATCATTTAAAATTCTTCATTGATTTTTTGGTATTTCATCTCAGTACGTGGTGTCAAAACAAACTATAATTAAAGCATACTATTAACTTTTTTGGTTCGGTGTTCTAATTCCCCACGCATGCGTTTTAAAACAGCTGATTAAACTTTTTTGACAACAAGAACCAAAACTTGGATAACAAGTTTTAAAGTGTAATTCTAAACAACCAATTGCAAAGACTGGCGACGGGATCAGTGAAATAATTTACTCTGTATGATAGATAGATCAGTTGAAATATGATTTCAAAATTTTTTACTGTGAAATTTTAACCATGCATAAAATAAAGCACTTTTTTCTTTGAGATAATTAATTTTCATGGGACTAATTAGATGAGACAGAATTGAAAGATTTAAAAGAAATTCAAGAGAAGTATATTTAATTACTTAAATTTATTATGATCAGTAACAAGCATTACCTTTTAAAAAAACATAACAAAACAGTAGTTTTCAAAAAAGTTTTAGAGTGAGGAGTTTCTGAAACCATTTTTTGGAAAACCAACAGGACTTAGACCTTTTTTTTTTAAGGTTATATCAAACCGAGACGGATTGCCCACTAATAACCTAAAGTAATAATAAAATGCTTAATTTAAGAAATTAAACGCAGAACACAATTGAATTAAATATGGAAATAAAATGAAATACGAACGTTAAACAAAGTCAATTTCGATTTCTAATTTCAACAAAACACAGTTTCATTTAAAATTTGAAACGGCTGTTGCCCTTCTTCAGACAAATTACAAATAAATTTCTAAGAGTTTTTTTTTTTTTTTGTTGAATAAGAAATACTTCTGTAGGGATTATCAATAGTTATTTATTGTGAAATGTAATAGACAGTGATTAAATTTTGTGAAATCGATAATGCTTTGTTTATCACAAAATATAATAGACAGAGATTAAACTTTTGAAAATCAAAAATAATTCTTGCAATTAGTTATTTTTTGTGAACTATAATGGAAATCAATTTACTCATTTGTGGTGTGGAATTTAAGTTTCTTGTTTTTTTTTTTGCGGAGAAGAGGATACTAAATTTATGCAAGGCAAGGTTTTACAATATACGATTGATATGGTTGGCTTGATTAAACAAGTGAATAGATTATTTAATTTTGTGTGAGATTAGGCGTGATTCAGTGTCTTTTTTACCCCAGTTGAAAGTATGGTATTTTTCCAAGCAAAGTTAAGAGATTTTGTTTTGATCAGAATTTTTTACAACGCGTTGATGTTCTTTAGTTCAATTAATAATAATTTTACGCTTAGATCGACCAATATAAATGAAGAACAACATTTACAAGGAATAAGAACACACTGTTTTTTTTTCCGTTAAAATTAAAAGGTTCTTTTGGTTGCGAGAGTATTTTACGTAGAGTGTGAAATGAGTAGAAGGTTGTTCAGATATTATATTGACGCCGTAAATTTTTGTTAAGTGTTGGATTATAGGGGAGATTTATAGAGCAAAAAAAAAAAAAAATTTTTTTTTTCCCAACTTGGATTGAATTCATGGCATAAAGTTCTTACTTTTTGTGTGTAGTAAAATTTTTAAGATAGTTGTTAGTGGTTAGTATAGTGCTAAGATGTTTTTCCTCATTTTCGAGATCTTTCGGATCAGTGAGTATGTTTTTGGCACGTTTAAATCCTAAATTGAATATGCTTTCTTTAATAGATTTTATATTATATTATTGGAATTGGAATTTACATACTGGTCAGTGTGCATTGGTTTACGATACTTTTACAGAAAGAAACGTTATCGTGATGAGTTACACGTGTGTCAAGGAAGGTGATTGAGCTATTAGATTAATTTTCAATAGTAATTTTTATTATGAAGCTTGTTTAATAATTTGAAAAATGATTACTGGTAAATCAGCTTAATAATGGCAAATACATCAGTAACAAAACGTTTCCAAACTTTAGGTGGTGTGAAGTGGCAAGACGAACAAATGATTCATGGGATTGCATGTTATAGATTTCAGCAAGAACAGAAGAAGTTGAGCCACCTATAGGAACACCGTCGGCTTGACAGAAGAATTTCCCATAAGATTTAAACAAGTTTTTGCTAGTAGGAATTTTACGTTATCAAGCAGATCTTCAGGAAAAATTGGCATTTCGTCTTTTACAGAAGTGTTGTTTCCTAGGAGATCTTTGATGATAACTAGCGTGTCATTGATTGGAACATTAGTGTAGAATGAGGTGACATCGTAAGAGACCATATCTTTGTCGTGTTGAAATTCAACATTTTGCATGTAGTTAGAAAATTCTATTGAATTTTTACATTGGTAAGTAGATGATTTTGTATTTAAATTAAAAGAACATTTGCACATATTTTGATAAGTTGTATAAAGGTGTTCCAGCTTACAATACAATTGGGCGAATAGGTACATTTCGCATGTGGATTTTTGAGAGACCATAAAAGTGAGGAGCAGATAAACCAGTAATCAAACCTACTGATTTTATAAAATGAACCAAATAGGTTTGATTTCATAAAAACCAAACCTACCAATTCATCTGCTCCTCACTTTTGCGGTTTCATAAAAATCCACAAACGAAATGTACCTAGACTCTTAGAAATTTTTTGTACTTTACCTGAAGAAGGGAGCAGGTTGTCTCCCAAAACGTTGCCAGAATAAATAAATATTTAACTCATGACATAAGTTGTATGTTACATGTTTTATTCAGCTATTTTAAATTGCTTTGTTTTATGATGACACACCACAAGAAAATCAAATAATTTACACTTGCACTTTCATTGTCGTCTGGAGATCCTATCTGCTTATTTTCTTTCCTTGAAATAGTCTAAAATAACAGCGAATATCAAATTAATCAAAGGCAGTTTATTACTTGGGTGGCTGCATGTATTTTGGCCCGATATTCCAACAAATTCTTCAAAAAATGGTCCTTTTTTTTTTAAAACCGCCTCAGAAAATCTTAAAAAAGTCAAAAATTAGAATGCACTGACAATTATTTATCTGGCGTGACATACAAATAAGGTGTGACTTAAAAATAACAGTGTAGTCACATCGCCACTCCACTTTGGTACAAGGTAATTAGTTTTCCCCAATATCGATACGAAAATTCCTGCACAAAACACAGCACAAGCTAAAATATAGAATTTGCTTACCCTTACATACAGACATGGATGAACAAATTCTTATGCAATAACTATGTAGTTTAATAGATCTATAATTAGATAACTATACATAGAATAACTATTTTGCACTAAAACATATTTATATTTTATTTTATTTTATTTTTTCCTACATGCACACTCCTTCACAAACCATAAGAACTCCTTTAAACCATTAACTGAAAACAATCAAAATGGTCACCCAATTAAGGAGCCTCGGAAAAACATTGGCATTGCCAAAAACAATGAATAATTGCAGAATATGTTAAAAGGGTGAAATTACCTCATGTATGTCTGTATTTGTGCGACTTTCGTGAGGCTCATTATATTCTGTATACTTCAATAAAATTTTATCCATATCTGTACTAGCATATTGGAAAAGTTTATTTGAAGAGTTAAATATAATAAGAGCAATCTCACAGTCACATAATATGCTCAATTCATATGCCTTCTTCATCAAACCAAACTTTCTTTTTGTAAATGTAACCTAAATCAATATTGTAAAACTGTCAAAACAAGTTTTAATTTTCGCAAAGCATCTGCTAATTTAACATCATTGAGAAGTTCTGAGCCTTTTTCTGTAAGATTTGGCAAATACTGCAATAATAAAAAAATCTACTAAAAAAAAAGAAGGTGAGAAAGAGTTGTGACAGGAAAAAAAATCTGCTAAAAAAAAATCACTTTATCCATCCCTCAATGATGAAAATAGTTGTCAGTGATCTAGAATTCACAGGTAAGATGGGTACACCTCATAATAAAGCAACTAAATGGTTAGAAAATTTAATAAAAAGATTATGTCAAGAACATAATAAAATTTAGAAATGTCAGCTTGAATCTTGCGGTTGGACTAAAGTTGGTGATTTAGATTTAAGGAAACCTGATGGTAAAGGACAACAATGCCATCGAAGAGAATGAGACTTCATGCAGAATAGAAAAAAAATTTTCGATAAAATTTATAAAATGAGCATGCTCCTGAGAACTGGCTCTAATAGTATGTTCAAAATATACTAGGTCCCTGAACGAGAATTTTTTGACAGGTGGCCATTGGTCAAAAGATTCCCTCTATGATCTTATAAATTCATATAAACAATGTTGATTTTAGGCCTAAAGTGACTGTATTTCAGCACATTTGGACTCAGCTCCAAAAAAAGAATCTGGTCCAGGTGACACATTAAAAAGGATTGTTGGGATGCAACTAGACATTAGCCTGCACTTGATTCAACCAGACATTGGCCTACACTTGCTAAGAGCTTGGCTCCGGTAACCAATCTGTCGCAAAACCGTCCGCAAACATGGTTTTCAAATCTGTACTCCCTTATCTAACACACTGATCATTAATTCATTGTAGTTACTAAGAGAGCGGATTGTACTAGGTAACTGTATGTTAAGTTTTAAATTATCTAAAACATATTAGTGTATTCTGTAGTAAAATGGTCATAGAATGCCAAAGATATTTTTGGCAAACCATTACATTTTATTACAACTAACAACTAATTTCTCATGAAGGGATCTTTTAGCTCATATGACATTACTAAGTCATCTTCTGAAAAGAAAATAATCAGAATGAGCAAAAGTCATTTTAAAATTGGGAGAACAATTTGTTTTTTCTGTCATTAAGGTGTTACGAAAACAACTTTTATAGCATTTTTATAAATAAAACAAAAATTTGTTCCCATGACGACCGACAAATTTTTAACAATCAAATTTCTGATCTGGAAATATATGCATTGAGGTAAACGCAATTAGCATATTAACAAACGACATTTCCTAGAAATTTTGCTTTGAAGTCGTTTTTTTAATATAAGTTTAAATTAAAAATTTCTATAAAAATGGTGAAAAATTTGATGCTTACAAACTAATTTTTTTCAAATCAGTGATTCCTAGTCTTGGATAGTGGCTAAATGCAAATATATTCCAAAAATATTTTCTGTTTCAATTAATCATTATAATTCACATTCAGTTGAAATACTATTGTAACATTTAGGGAATGTTTCATTCATGAGATTACAAATCAATTTTAAAACCTTACATAATATTCATATATACAAATATGAATACAAATATAAGAAATTCATAAAATTCTTTATAAGCTAATTAAATCAACAAAGGTGGAGTTGTCTTAAATTCATTAATAAAGTTGACAATGTTAATTCCATCAACATCTTAAAAAAAAAATTAATAATCTGGTTTTTATTATTTACATTACACTAAAATCCTTATTAATGTAGTAATAAATTACATTGTTTACCTACAAGAATTTTTT